>ML778744.1:229228-269561 GCA_009831015.1 Picea engelmannii
CTCTTACATTTATTATATCTAATTACCCATTTATTATATCTAACTACCATAGTGGGTCTTATTTAATAATATAGTGGACCTAGTCCACCTTGCATTGAATGACCTCCACTATTATCACTATGGGCCCTCTAGCCCCCCCCACTACCTCTCTAGCTACCTTACAGATGTATTATGTGTTCCAAGTATTTCCTGTAACATTATATCAATATATCAAATCACTCATTCAGGTGAAAGTAAAAATGTAGAGTTTTCACCTCACCAAGTTATAATCAAGGATTTAAAATATCCTAAGAATGTTCTTGCAACTGGAATTGTTGATGATATTACCATGTTGTACAAGTTTGACAACTTTGGGTCATCATATTTTCCATCATTTTTTGTTTCTCATTGCGATGACTTGAGGAAAATTTGACATGAGCGGTTTAGTCATCTAAACTATCTCTCATTGCAGAAAATATGTAATCAATAGATGGTGACTGGTCTTCCTCTTGTTTCATGAAGAGATGGTGTTTCTGTCAGTTGTGTTATTGGAAAACATCATTGGGACAATTTTGACAAATGTGCCTCTTGGCACGCCTTAGTCCCTTTGCAGCTTGTTCATAGTAACTTATCTGGTCCACTTTCTTCTCCTTCTTTTTATAGGTGCAAGTATTTGTTAACTTTCATTGATGAATTTTCTAGACTTACTTGGGTTTACTTCTTAAAAATCAAGAGCGAAGTTTTTAAAAAGTTTCTGGCCTACAAGGCCCTTGTAGAAAAATAATCTCGACATCAAATTCAAAGGTTAAGAACATATAATGGAGGTGAATATGTGAAAAATAATTTTACAAGTTACTCCACTACACGGGGCATACAAATGCAACACACTGTTTCATATACACCACAACAAAATGGTGTTACTGAGACAAAGAACCACACATTAGAATAAATGGCTAATTGTGTGATCCAATCCAAGGGATTAAGTCTAAAGTATTGGTTAGAATCCATCAAATGTGAAAATTACATAGTAAATCACACTCCCACAAAGGTTCTTAAAAATATAGCACCGGAAGAAGCATGGACTAAAATTAAACTAGATGTAAGTCACTTCCGTGTATTTGGAAGTATAGCATGGGCTCATATTCTTGATTAGAAAAGGAAATCATTGTATCCTAAAAGTGAGAAGTGTGTATTTTATTGGTTATTCTAAAGATTTCAAAGGTTACAAACTTATTCAACCACATTGTAATGAAATTATTATTAGAAGAGATTTTAAATTTGATGAAAATCTCTTGGCCTGCGAGCCTAATTCAATGATTATTCCTTCTTCGGCTTGTGATCCATATTTGACGTTTGTTCCTTATTCTATTCCTATTATAGTTTCTTCTTCAGATGATGACAATGAGTATGAAAATTAACCTCCTTCTCACTTTCCTCCATATGATTCCATTGAACCTAAACCAACACCAATACCACCGCTTCCTAGATGGGTCCATTCAACATGATAAACAACTGGTGATCTTGTCATTGATCAGACACATTCTCAGCTCCAATGAGACTCTTATCTTTTGGATCAAGTTTCAGAGACTCATGACCAGATACATTTGCAGAAACTTCAAGCCCTCCAAATTGGGATACAAAAATGAATGGAGAGTATCATTCTGTAATGGAGAACGATACTTGGGATCTTGTACCTCTTCCAAAAGGAATAAAACTTGTCAGATGTAAATGGTTCTATAGAAATAAGTATGAATTAGATGGAAGTGTTGAAAGGAACAAGGCTCGGTTAGTTGCCAAAGAATTTTCCCAGGTTGAAGTAATTGACTATAATGAAACATTTTCTCCAGTAGCCAAAATAAATTCCCATATGCCTTGTTCTTTTCCTTGTTGCCTCACATAAATGGGAGGTCCATCAGATGGATGTTAAATCCACCTTCTTGTATGGGTATTTGAAAGAATAAATCTACATGGAACAACCTCTTGGCTATGTCTAGAATGACTCTATCCTTGTTTTTTTCCTTAAGAAATCTCTTTATGGTATTAAGAAAGATTCTTGATCTTGGTATAATAAAATGGACAACTTTCTTATTGACACCATATTTTCTAGATGCCATTCTAATCCTAATGTCTATAATAAGAAAGTAGGAATCCATCTCATAATCCTTTTACTTTATGTTGATGACCTTATCCTTACTAGTAGTGAATCAAAAATTTTAAACCATGTGAAAACCATCCTTAAGAAGAAATTTGAAATGATAGACTTAGGATTTTTTCACTATTTCCTTGGCCTCCAAGTTTTGCAAAACAATGAAAGAATTTTTCTTTCCCAGTCTAAGTATGCTTGTGACCTTCTTCATTACTTTCACATGGAAGATTATAAACCAAAAACTTCTCCCTTCCAATATAGAGTCAATATTGTTGCCACCTATACTTCTCTCAAAGTTGATGCCACCTTGTACTGTCAGTTAGTTTGTAACCTCTTATACTTGACTCATATTCGTCCTGATCTTTGCTTTGTTATTGGTCTTGTTTCCCGGTATATGCAAACACCCCATGAAATCCATTGGAAAGTAGATAAATGGATACTTCGGTATTTTCAAGGTACATTTCAATTCAAGATAATTTACTGTTAAGGGGGGACTCTTTTATTGGTTGGTTTCACTAATTCAGATTGGGCCAATGAACCTGATGATTAGAAATCTACTGCAGGTTAATTTTTCAACCTTGGTTCAGGACCTATCACTTGGTCCTATAATAAAATATAGGCTATTTCACTTTATTCAACATAAGAAGAGTACCGAGAAACAATAAATGCAAGTTAGGAAGCCTTGTGGCTTTGACAGATCCTTTCAGAATTTAGATTCCAGCTACAACATCTGACTAGCCTTTGGTGCAAAAATCAAAGTGCCATCAAGATTGCCAAAGACCCAGTTTAACATTAGTTCATAAAACACATTGAGATACACATGGACTTCATCAGAAAGCTCATTCATTATCAAGTTATTGAAGTGCTCTTTTTCTCTACATAAGATCAAGTTGCAGACATTTTCACAAAGTCTCTTACAGAAGAAAAGTTTTCCAAACTTCGATCTATGTTAGAAGTTCATGAAGTCTTAATTAAGGGGGGATATGATTTAATGTCTCCTTCCTTCCCCTATTGTATCACTATTGTAAATACTTCAATCCTATCCCAAGTTGTTCTTAAGGGGGGATGTTAGGATATTTAGACACTTAGGAGTTAGTTAATATCTACTTGGCCTAATGTGTCTTTAGGTAAAAGTGTGTTTCTTAGTGTGTTTCTTTAGTATGAATTAGTATGAATTTGTAGTTAGGAAATCGAACGGTCACAATATGTTCCTGACATATACTGATCCAACCATTCATATTCTCCTCGATCTTAATGACTACATTGATCTGTGGCTTAACACCTGATTGTTATATGATCTCTATTTAAAGAGAATGGAGGGTCATTTGTCGATGATCTATTGTGAGAAACTCTCTTTTAAAATATCTCTGTAATATTTTTCTTTTTCAATAATAAATTTCTCCAAGTGGTCATGTTGGTTGGGGCCGTGGATGTTTCCCGTAGGGGTTTTACCATGTCAAAATATTGGTGTGCTGATATTTGATCTAGTTGTGTGAGAGGTTATTAAAGGTGTTCGTCCTCTGATGGAATACATGTGGTTTCGAACTTTCCTTATCTCCACAGGTTGAAATACTTAGGCAAGGAAAAATTGAGAATTCTCATTAGTTCATCGAAGGCAAACTTCCAGCTTCAATTTCAAGAAAACAATGAGGAATATATCAAAACAGTCAAAAACCCACTTCCAGAACAAGTCATTTTACCTTCCACATGAGAGATTGTCTCAGAAGTTGAATATGTTTGGAGGAATCCTTATCATAATGAGAGGGAATTTCCCATATGTGTTGTTGCGTCCAATCTCCAGGAGGCGAACTTCCAACTTCATTTTCAAGCAAACGGTGATGAATCGCACACAACGGCTGAAAACCCATTTACATAATGAGCTTAATGACATCTCCATTGGGAATTTTCCTCAAAAAATGAATCCTTTTAGAGATATGCTTGATTGTTCAAAATGAATTTGATCATAAATCATGTATAAATATCATATGTTGAGAGCCACCATTGGGGTATTTCAATATTTTGCAAGAGGGGTACTCTTTGCACTATTGTAAGGGGTATTTTGTTTTCTATAACTTGTCTTAATATTTATATTTGAATCTTGGGGATTCTCTTTCTGAGATTTAAATCTCTTATGTAGATTCATATTTCATAGTATTATGGATTTTCTCTCTATCAACTGAGCTTGATGTCTTGGAGATATTGTTGGATATTTATTTAAGGAGATATAGATCTTTATTGATTGTATTTCATTTCAGATACTATTATTTGTATGACTATAATCTTGTACTTTTGTTTCTTTTTGGCAGATTTATACCAGTGATTTCATATGGCGGAACTATTTTTCTTTATGCAACTTTTTTTTTATCTGATTAGCTATCTGATCTTATAATTTCTTAGATATGTCATTCATCTCTTGATTTGTTTATGCATTTTAATCAATTTTTGAGTAACATTTTACTTAGAAATTTATCATATAAATTGATTTAACAATCATTAAAGTATGAGGACTACTTCCTTATTATAGTGATTTATCTTTTATCATTTCCAAGTTATACTAATTCTCTGAACATAACATGAAAGTATCTAAACAATATCAATTATTAGGACTACTCCTGTAATCTTATATCCTCTTTAAATATCATGTTTAATCCCCATCATTTTTAAACCATTGCACTTGGTATTTAGGAACTATTTTCTGTGTGCCAAGATAGAATATAGTTTTTTATTTGTTTTCTGCATTATTAGTTAGATCTTCATTTAGTAATACATACTTCAAAGTCTCCATATGTTGGAGAAAATATTATTGTGGATTTGTTGATCCCTTCTTTTAGTTAGTTTAAGGTAGTTCACTATTAGATTAATATTTCTTTTATTTTTTATTTAGTTTTAGATAAGGTAGTTGATATTAGATTTATATTTAGATTAAGTTAGTTTAGGTAAGGGTAATTGGACCCGTTAAAACTAGTCAGGATCACCATATCAAATGGAGAAGGGTATAATTGGGACCATGACCCGATGATTTCCACAATGTTGAATATGGTCAATTCTGGCCATCAACAGTTTTGGTGCTAGAAGGAGGGCAACTGAAAAGTAATCCATTTTGAGTTTTTTGTCTTTTATTTTAATCATTTTAAAAATGGATCTTTTCACTATTATGGAACATGCTTTCAATTTTCCTAGGTCTACTAGAAGTATTTCTAAAGAGACAACAATTTTCTTGTGACGACTAAGCTTCAATGGAGAAGGTGATATTTCTGCTTCTCGTCAACTTTATGAATTCACTTATTATTGTAATTTCATTAATTTATTTAATGGGTACGATATGTGCAAAATTTTTACCACTATCGAAGGAAGAATCCCAAGTTGGTTTGAATTTCTTCCAGCTGAATCTATTCATTCATGGAAACAATTTATGAAATTATTTTTTAATGCTCATGAGAATTCTAATTACATAAAACTCTGTTTAGAGTTAGATAATCTCCGTAGATACAAATATGAAACTGTTGAAAATTTATTTTCCAGATTCATGTTGATTTGTTGTATATTTCATAATAAACATCAACTTTATGAAAAATACACAATTGATTGGTTTATTTATCTTAGCTCTATTTCTGACGTGTATAGTGATGAATTTAAAATTATGCACGTTGAGAACCGTATTAATTCATCAGTCAATGTTGATTCAAGGTCTAATACTATTGATTCCATTGTTAATACTCAAATTGTTGTCCTTCAACAAAGTTTAAAATTTTCTACACAATTTCAGGAACAAGAGAAAAATGATGACAATTGAATTTTTATACTAGACGACAATTCCAAAATTCTTGTTGAAATTGATATAGTCATAGAGATTGAAACAGATGAAGCAAGTGATGATTGCATTGTTGATATTGCATTATCTTATTCTCATCATGAATTAGGTTCCTTCATCATGTTACAAAACTCATCATTAGATCAAGATGTTTCTCTTGAATCAATTAATGCAAATTATCCTATTGATAGATAAGCTTTAATTTTTTGTATTCTGAAACCTTTTACTCTTTGTATCCAAATATTTTTGTTGATCATAGATTACATTCAAATATAAATTATTTTCAATTTAATAATATACTATGGTCAGATTTTAATTTGATGAAAAGTAGTATCTCTAATAAGGATGCGGGAAATCTTGTTATTCAACCTAGTTCATTTCAAGGTTATAAAGAAGAAAATAATGCTTGTACAATCGTCACTCATAAACCACATGCATGTCCACCTACTTCATCTTTTGTTATTCAAAATATTGATTTGGTTTGGAATTTGGAAAGAAATATGATATTATCTCATGTTATTGATAACACTAAGATATTTCATCAGAAGAGAATGCTCATGTTTGAATTGCATCATGAAAGGAAAAAAAGAGAAAATTTATTATAAATTAATGTCTAACGCCCATTCTTGTCCTTTGCGATTTAACAAAATTTTATTAAAAGAAACATTCTCAATTCAATCCTCTTTTCATTTTCCAAATCATGATCCTCTTATGCCTTGTTTTGATTACAATTCTGATGAGAAATTTGTTTTTTCTAATGAAACTATTCAAACTTCAAACACTTACCAATCTTCTTTTTATGACCCAATTTATGATTGGTTGGAAGAATCATTTTTGAAAAAGTTTCCATGTCATTATTTTTCATTTGTTAGTTATTGTACATATCATGATGGGGTAAAGGTTTTTTTAGAGAAATATTTTCATGACGGATTTCCTGTAAATATTAGCATTCTCTTTTTGCACACGTTTGATACAGGTTTAGAAATTTTAATTTTTTCTTTACTCTTTCATTTATTGTTTCTAATTTGATATATATATATGTTTGTAGGTTTAAAACAACATGAATGGCTCCATTGGAAATTTTATTTTACATAGTGTTGATTATTAATGTAGATTAGAATAGGTTAGAATTAGTCTAGTTTGTTTTCTCTTTTACAAATAGATTATATTTCTTTTATTCACTCAAATAATGAAATTATGAAGGAATGCATCAGACTCAATTTGGAGCCAGGTTATCAACAAGATATATTCAAGAAGTTTTACTTACCTATTTTCTCTCTTGATTATTTTTTCATCTTATTCATGATCACATTCAATAAACATTACCTTTTAAGTTCTATCTTTAACTTTAAATAATTATGAGGACTTTAATGTAAGACATTTTAGATTATGAAGCAAGAATCCTAAGGAGAGTAAAATGGGAAATAATTTGATCTTAGTTACACACAAATTTTAATATTTTAATCTATTATGATGTGTAACTTATTTAATGAGGCTCTTTTGTTTCAATGGATATCATAACTGTACTTTTAGTTTAGCATTTATTTTAGAATTACTTTATGTTGTTTGTTTTCAATAAAATCTTGATCAACAACATTTCATGCAAAAAATAAATCTATCACAATATTTTTATTTTTTTTAAAGTAAGAAGCTATATATTACCTGTCATAATAAAAAAATATAGTAACATCTTGAGAATGAGTTTTGGATGTGTTGAGTTGCCTCGAAGCGAAACCAACTCAGCTTAACACTCTGATTGTAAGAAACAATGATAATTAAACATATTTGCCTGAATCGCCCCATGGGGAAACTGATTCAGTCGATCCAGAAAAAAAGATTATAACATGAACTAGAAAACACCTATCGTCTGACAGACCCACAAAATAGACAATATTAAACTCCAACAGCCTAAACAAAACCTTCCAGAAAAAACTAAAAATTGTCAAAATAAAACAAGCATGTTGACACCTATATGCCTGCTCACTGTCATGGTGTCTGGTGTTCTTGCATGTCTTCATCTTCCACCGCACGTGTGTCTCGTGTAATATTCCCTAAAAAATAATTAATTATTAAAGTCTAAGTGTACTTGGGAATAAATTTTCATTTTTGACAAATTCGAATTTGGAAGTTATTTTCCATTTATGGAAAATCCGAATTTGCAATTTGATTATTGTATTAAATTATTTATCGCTGTTGTGAAAATCTTTGATTTTCCCAACTAGCTTCTTTGATTGTGACACATGTAAAAGATAAAATTTTTATAAATTAAATACTGCAACACAAATAGAACAACTGGGTTAAAAAACTAACCATGACTCCATGAGTGGGGAACAGATTTGAGTTTCCCCAAGGATGATTTTTACAAGTTGCAAATGAGGGATTTGACCACTAGCAGCCCCTAAAAATCAGGGATTTGTAAAGCTGTGAATTTCCCAAGAAGGGAAGGAAATACCTAGGCACAATATGAATATAAATAAAACATATGGAGGAGGTAGGACACTGCTTAGTATGTTGGAGAAAGGAAACCACTTTCTGTTATGAACATTGTTTAGTGTGATGCAAGGGAATTTCTGATTTGTGGAAGAGAACTGTAGCAAAGGAATATCATTTCAATTCTCCCTTATGGACTCATGCTTAGGCTAGGGGGTGAATGAAGCAAGTAAACTTGGTTTTTTTGTTCTACAGTTGGGTGGAACGCGGTTGTTCCATTTGTGTCCCAGCATCATTTTTTAGATATGTACCTTTACTTGATTTCTTGTTAATATTTTGTTGATTATTAATTTTTAGGAATGTGATGGGTTATGTGATGTTAGTATGTATATGTGTGTGTGTGTGTGTGTGTGTGTGTGTGTGTGTGTGTGTGTGTGTGTGTGTGTGTGTGTGTGTGTGCAGTCACTTGGAAAAAATAATAGAACTATTGTAGGTTGTATAAAGCATGAATAGGGTTGCATATATATAAATGACTGAATGCATACCTATAGGTATTCATATGAAAGAAAATGATAGAACTGTTGTATGCTCATGTATCATTAACTATGGTTATACATCTATGAAAAATTGTGTATACATATCTATGTGCTCATGGAAAAGAAATGATCGAAAAGGTTATATGTTTCTATGGGTTATTAATATATATGCATGTGGTTGTATAGGCCTATATTTGTTCATGTATAAAGAAATTCTCCTATTGATCATTAATTTGAATACAGTTATATTGAATTACAACTTCAAACTGTATAAGCATAATAAAGAACATATAGAATGTATAATAGTCCACATTTATATTGCATATTTCTTTATGTTTATAACCATAGAAAATAGTGATTCAAGAGTCTACAAATGCATGCTACAGTAGCTATTACATTAACTGAATCATGTTCAAAATGGTTTCAACAACCTGTATATTCAATTGAAAGTAAATTACAAAACAACGGGTGTGTCCATGAAACCATGATTCAATTATTACAATGGAGTGCCCTAGGGTGAGGACCCCATTACCACTAGTAGACAAAATATAAGAATTATTGTTAAATGCCAAGATCAGAACTCGAATACCTTTTCGAGCGAGAATGTTTTCCTTGATATGTTTCCCTCGTTTTGTATAACATGCAACAGAAGAATTTTGGGGTTTAGTAAACTATGCTAGTTTTGATGGAACACAATAGTAGACTAGGCTAAGGGTAAACTTAGCTTGAGTTTTACATTTTAGATCATTGGATATCATTACTTCGATTCTTTGGTTATTCTCTGATGTTAGAAAACTGGTTACCCCGAGGCACTCACGCCCAAAGTGACATACTTGATGACGCCACTACTATTTTTTGCATTGGCCAAATGACTGCCATGTGTCACTTAGACACACATCTTACATGCACCTGAAATGCCTTTCCTTATTGACACTTGTCATCATCTATTTGTGCCACATGTCCTCGTTGATGTGGTCTGCTGACGTAGATATCCTGTCATGGCTGAATGCTTATGGAAAACCACATGTTTTTTTTGGATTTGTCATTTTTTTTAAACACGTAATTGCAGGGCCATCAAAGGTGGTTTGGAGCCACAACGCTTTTGAGCCCGCAATTCACCACCCTTCGCAACATAGCCCTTTCAATTTACCATGGTTTTAATTGCGAGACCGCTCCAGAAATTTAACATCCAAGTATTTTACATCCCCACAATGAAGTATGGTCGTCGATCCTACCATAATCTGATATCAACGGTCCTCTTTTACTCTAGGTGTTTTCCCTGTCTTACCTGCTACAAGGATCAAATATTCTTGTTGATTTGAGATCAATGGTCTAGGTTTTACTTTGGGACTTCAAGAGTTTAGGATTCGGGATTTTAGGAGTGTTATTATTGTAAATATATCGAAGGGTTAAGTCATCGAAGTGAAATATGTACCTCCACTTGTCCTCACCGATGGACGGTTCATATTTTACTTCGGGACTTCGGGAGTTTAGGCTTCGGGATTTTAGGAGTTTAATGCTTGTAAATACCCTGAAGTGTTAATTCACTGAAGTCAAAGATCTACCTCCACGTGTCCTTTCCGATGGATGGTCCAGATTTTACTTCAGGACTTTGGGAGTTTAGGCTTCAGGAGTTTAGGAGTGTTATGCTTGTAAATCTCCCGAAGGGTTAAGTCACTGAAGTGAAATATCTACCTCGACATGTCCTCATCGATGGATGGTCTAGAGTTTACTTCAGAACTTTAGGAATTTAGGGTTTGGGAGTTTAGGAGTGTTGTTCTTGTAAATTTCCTGTAGTGTTAGTCTCCGAAGTGAAATATATGCCTCCACATGTCCTCGTTGATGGAAGACTGAGATCAACTTTGGGAGTTCAGGCTTCAACCTTTTCAATGCTTAGTTCTGACAATCCTTTGAAGTGTTAAGTATCTGAAGTGAAGGATCTGCCTCCACGTGTCCTTGTTGATGGACGACCTAGATTCCACTTTGGAACTTCAGGTGTTCAAGCTTTGGGATTTTATGAGTGTTGTTCTTGTAAACCTCCCGAAGTGTTAAGTCACCAAAGTGAAAGATATACCTCTGCGTTCCCTCATTGATGGATGGTCCATATTTCACTTCGGGACTTCAGGTGTTCAAGCTTCGGGAGTTTATGAGTGTTGTGCCTATAAATCTCCCGAAGTGTTAAGTCTATGAAGTGAAGGATATGCCTCCATGTGTCCTCGATGAGGGATGGTCCAATTTTCACTTTGGAAATTTGGGTGTTCGGGCTTCGAAAGTTTATGAGTGTTGTGTTGGGAATATTCTGGGATAGTACTGACTCGGTTGACATGTCAGGCTCTTGGGGATTCTATCTGGTAGTTAATTTGTGCGCGACTTCGACTCTCTGAACACACAAAAACCATTGATTTGGGTGCTTGTTGGTTTCTTCACTGTTGTTTTTGTTAATCGGTCTGTTCCTACGATCTGAGTCCAAAATGGAGTATTCTGGTTGTTACGTATGCACTTGGTTTTTCTCTGTACATACAACCCACTCGATCGACCTACTGTAATCTCAATTAAAGGAAAACAATATGACCGATAAAATTGAACCTAAGGTTGTGATATATAATCCAATAAAAGCCACTATAATGAAATATAATAGTCAGATATAAGCAGAATGTGAATATCAAATAAAGCTTTCATGTTGTCTTGATATTTCTGAAGTTTCTCATCCACTTCGGCCCTGTTCTGTTGTACTTCAATTAACTGGTTTATTCTTCAGGTAACATCGTTAGGTTCTTCCTTTGAGTCTTTCCAGAGATTCATTACAGGAAAAGAAAGATTTATGGGGAGGATTACATAGGTACCATGTACCATTTGGAAAGGAGACATTCTGATTGATTTATTAGTTCGTATTCGATTTTCCCACAAAGCATATTGCAAATGAACGTGTCATGATTTCCTGCTTTCAGTCAACACCTTTTTTATTATGGTGATTAAGCTCTTATTCGATGATTCAACTAATCCGTTTCCCTGAGGATAGTAGGTTTTTGAATGTCCTAGTACAATATTGTACTTTTGAAAAAAAATTACCATCATCATGGATTTGAAGGCCTGGGCATTATCTGTAACTATTTTTCGAGGAAAACCAAATCTAGATAAAATGTTTTCTTCCAAGAAATAGATCACCACTGAGTCTGTAGCATTTCATGTCGGAATGGATTCTACGCATTTGGTGAAATAGTCTACGGCGGTTAATATCCATTTATGTTGTGCAAATGAATGTGGATGGATTTCTCCAATGAAATCCAAACCCCATTTTTGAAACAGAGCTTTTGTTTTGACTGGGGTCAAGGGTAGTGAGAGAAGCTTTTGTTTACCTGAGAATAATTAGCAAGAATTACAGGCCCTGACTTTAGTTTTCACGTATGTAAATAACTTCGGCCAATAGTATCCAACTCTCAAGATTTTATAGGTTGTTTCCCTCCAGGCATGGTGTCCTCCACACACCCCTTCATGAAACTCATTTATAACATTTTTTGTTTCGGATTCTATCAGGCACCTTAGTAAAAAACCCAGTGGATATTTCCAATACAGTTGACTGTCAACGATGCAATATTTTACTGTGTGAAACTTCAATGTTCTCGCATTAGAAGGAGGCATATCACTTGGGAACTGGAGAGTTAGGAGATATGAAAATATGTTGCCGTACCAAGCAGAGGAAGAAATTTTTTCTTGGATCTTAGTTGTAGGCGTCTGATCATCAAATTCTTCTATGTCTGGAAGTTTTCTATAAGCTTGCAGATGATTTATTTCGAGTGCCTTGAAATTCGATTCGGCTAACAGCTTAGTCAGGCCTTGACCTTTGAATAGTTTAGTTGGTTTGACCTCAAGATCAAATTCCTTAATCTTGGCTAGCCATTGGCCCCTCTTTCTGTCACTATTTGGTTGAACTAATATATCTTTAACATAGCCGATTGGTATGTAGGCAATTATTTTGGAATGTAGCACGTAAGTATTGAAAGATTTGAGAGATTTCACCATTGCGTATGCCTATTTTTCCAGTATATCATATTTTAACTCTGCGTCTATGAGGATTTTACTGAAGAATTCTATCGTTTGTTCAAACCCTTCCTCATTCTTCTATAAGAGCATGACCACAATCACATGTTCAGATGCGAATGAAAAGATCAAGAACTCTTTCAGGTAGATTGGGTTGTCCAGCACCAGTACTTCTCCTATTACCTTCTTGATGCGTTTGAAATATTCTTTAGCCTCGTTTGTCCATTTGAACTCATTGTCCTTTTTTAACATATCTGAAATCAATTTAACAATTTTAATGAAATTCAGAATGAATCTTCTTAAAAAAATTATATTTCCTAGAAAAGACTGAATTTCCTTTCTGTTTCTAGGAATATTTATCATATCTATGGCTTCAACCCTTTTTGGATCAATATTGATTCCTTCCCTAGATACTATATGGCCCAAGAGTTTACCTTCCTGCATTGCAAAATGACATTTCTTGGGATTTAGGGACAAACCGAATTTTTGACATTTCTCAAACGTTTGTTTGAGGTGTATCAAGTGCTTTGCGTTAGAGTTAGAAAAAATAGTTAAATCATCAATATAAATCATGAAAAACTTATCTCTTTCACTAACAAAGGCTATGTCCATTTCTCGTTGAGAGGTGGCCCCACAATTCATCAGATCAAAGGGCATTTCTTCATACATGAAAGTACCCCATGGAGTGGTAAATGGGGTTTTTTCCTTGTCATCTTCGTTGACCGCAATTTGATTGTAACCTGAAAAACCATCAATCATGGACATATGGTTAGCCCAGACCACTTTTTACATAATGTGATCCATCTTAGGAAGAAGATAATTGTCTTTAAGAGATGATTTGTTTAGGTTTCTTAAATCTACGTAGAGTCTGGTTTTGTCGTTCTTTTTTCTAACTAGAACTAAATTAGCCACCCACTTGGAATATCTGAGTGGAGCAATAACTTTTTCATCCAGGAACTTTTTTACTTCTCTTTCTATTACAGGCAAGAGTACCAGGTTTATCTGTCTGAGCTTCTGCCTGAAAGGTTTAATGCTCGGTTTCAAAGGGATTTTATGCTCGATGATTGTGGTATCATAAGTTTTCAATTCATCGTAAGACCAGGCGAATACATATTTGTATTGCTTGAGTAACTCAACATATTTACTTTTCATTTTTGGTGAAGGTATTTAGAAATTTTGACCAGTTTGGGGTTTTCCTTAGTGCCTATGTCACAATATTCAAGATCTTCGGGCTGAGTTTTCAAGGTAGACTTCAAAGGTATATCATCCTTATCAAATAATCTCTCTAACAGAATTAGAACCTTAGGAATTTGATTTTTTTTTAACACCAACATGCGGTGGATAGCGATCTTATCTTGGAACTTCTGAGGATATTATCCTTCGTGCATGATCCAAGTAGTGTCATTTTGATTTTCCTAGTCAATGTGTGTTTTGGAAAATTCATCCACCATTTCTAGAAACTGTTTGATCTATTAATCGTCTTCAAAAACCTTCCAGTGTTCGACATTATTTGGTATGGAAGGCATGTGCCTCATTTCTATGTGGTATTTTATCTTCAAGAATGTAGGTGGCATAAAAGTAGCAGCTAATTTTGCTAGGGATTCAGCTTGTTGATTTTCTGCCTTTGAAATATGATGAATATTGAATGATGAGAAAAAAATTTCGATCAAATCCCAGGAACAGTTCCTGTATGACCTTAGACTTGTATGTTTGTATTGATACTGTTGCCTTATTTATTTTACAATTAATTATGCATCACCGTAAACTATTATATTTTCAATTTTCAACTTTCGGGCGGCCTCCAATCCTAATATTAGAGCCTCATATTCGCATATGTTATTGGTATAGTAAATGTCCCACTATAACCTGTATGAGAAAGGAATTATAAATTCATCTCCATGTGCCACAAACAACACTCCGGCTCCGGATCCTTCCCAAGATGAAGCACCGTCAAAAAACATTTTCCAGACCCCTATGCTATTTACATTTTTGTTTATTTTTTCGATTTTTTTGTTTTCTTTTTTTGAATCATTTTCTTCTATACTATTTTCTTTTGTACAAATTTCTTATGTACATTCATCAAAACCATCATCAATTGATAATATACAGTTTCCTAAATCTTGATCTGCAACATAAACCGGATAATTATTAGGGTTTTGTGGGTCACTTACAATATATGCCAATCTTGTCTCTCTATATAGACGGGTGAAATTTCCACCAAAGATCAGGATTGTAGCATACGTCATGTCTAATTGAAGCAATCCTCCAATTTTGGCACCCCAAGACCTAGATAAAAACATGTCGTATTTCGCAGGAACATCAATAATGACTACATCCATGAGAATACTCTTCACAGGGATATGTGCAAGATTAACCACTAAATATTTTATCATACCAAGACATTTAAATTTTATTGAATCAAAAGAATACAGATCTTGGTATGGTCTGGTCACCTTGAGACCTAGTTTTTTCCATAATAAATTTTGGCATTAAATTGTGGGAGGCTCTAGAATCCAACATACATTTATGGAGTAGGTGATCATGCACAGTCAATGTAATGTAAAAAGGAGCATCAGGATCTTTAGAATTTTAGATATGTAGACCAAACATTATAATAGGTCTATCATCTTCTAAATTAATAGTATCCGCATGAATTTCAGTATCTGAGAAATTTATCATTTTTTCAATTTGTTTCCTATATGTCGGATTTTTTGCTAACTCAACCAGGGGCACAAGAATTTTGATTTTATTAATTTTGTTTTCCAGATTGAAACTTCCGATTGTCTTTTCAGCCTCTCTGGTTGGGATATTTGTTTCTCTTTTTCTTTTCTATTGGTTTTCATTTATTGGGTTTCAACTGTCATTGTTTTGGCTACTTGTGTTTCAACTGTTTTTGTTTTAGCAACTTGCATTTCAACTTTTTTTGTTTTAGCAGCTTGCATTTCAATTGTTTGAGCTGCCTCATTTGTTTTATTTCTTGACAAGATATTTCTTGGTGAGGCAGTTGTATAATTTTTATCTCTAGGCCTTAAAATATATTTTTGTTGCAGCTCGGCCATTATAGAATCGACTATTCCTTGATAATCAGATTCTCCCATATTATTTATACTTACCTCGTTTCCAAACAATGTTTCTTGATCTAAATACCTTTCATAATTCTATCTAGTTAGGTGAAGTTCTTGGTCATTGTCATTGAGGTTGTCTATATCTTCCTCTAACCCCTCAAAGTCTAGTGCATCATCACTTTGCATAAAAAATTTTGTTTTAAAAGGAGCTTTGATTTTTTGATCCTCATTTTTTACTAGTCTCTACTGGATCAGGGGATTTGGATTCCTTTTAAAATCTCTCATAGAAAAAGGATCAGGTTTGGCCTGATCTAATTCCATTATAGAGATTTTGTTCGATAACTCTTTAATTATTTTAGCCATGTCATCCATTTTGTTCTCCACGAACTTCCTAGATCCAGAAATTGTATCTTGTTCCTTGAAGCRCTTAGTTTCTTTRGCTCTTGTTTCGACCTTCACTTTCATMTTACTAGATTCCATCATGTTTGATTCAATTTCGATGGTGTTGTCTTGCATTCTGGTGAGATCAACCAATATCCTTTCCCTCAAAAGTAAGRCGAAGTCAGGCTCGAAAWYTCCTGCGAAAGTCACCTTAATTGGGGGTTGAGAGGGTTTGAACTCTACTAGAATCTTATGATAGAGTTTATTAAACCTTTGGTTGAATTCCAGGACTGACTCAGAATTCTTATTCCTCAGAGCCTRAAATTTCGTCAGATAGTACAAATGATCTTTTTTCTCTTCCCAYTGCTTGAAAAAGGTGYTTTATAGCGCGTCATAAGATGCTATAGAACCTACAGGGAGCCCTCTAAAATAGAGTCTTACTTGACCCTCAAAAGTTTGCACCAAAATTATTCAATAAACATCCTCATGCTCAATGCCGAGGATATCAACGAATTGGTCAAAAAACTTTATGTGCTCTGTAGCAGTCAAATTCCCTTCTCCCATGAATTTTGGCAAGTTCTTCATATAATTTTCTGGTAAATCATGAAGGACAGGGGAAAGGACTAAAGTAGCGTATCTGGCCACCAATTTGGAAAACATCCTAGGAGGCAGAGGTGGTGGTCCTTGACCGCCTCCAACGCCACCTCCTCCAACTGCAACCATTTGATGCTGAGGGGATGAACTTCAGGAGTTAAAGAGAGGGTTCTCATAAACTTGCAGTGACCCTTCACTTACCTCAGGATGAGAAGAATGAGTTTCGGGAAACAGACCATTAGGAGATGAAAAGTTTGGAAAAGGGGGAAAAGGGAAATTAGGGTTGGTTTCTTCAGACTTACATGATATATAAATAGGAGAGCCAATAGGAGTTGAGTCAGGGTACGAGATATACTCCTCAGAGTTTCATGGAATAGAAACCTTTACTTCGGGGATAGATGAAATATCTAATAAGTATCAAAAGAGATCCTTTACCTTTACTAGTAGAGGGCGAAGTCGAATCGGTCTCAACTTTTACCTCAGGTAAAACTTGTTCAGAGTTTATGATTTCGGTTTCAAGTTTATGAGTTGATGTGTCTCCGAAGTGGCTTTGTGTGTAACCTTCTTGTGATATTGACTGTTCATGTGGAACCTTAGCATTAATTTGCACATATTTGGGTTGGTAGACCTTACTTGTGGATGCAGCAGTCTTCTTGAGGTATCCCCTTGATTTTAATATCTTTTTAGGATCAACTACATGCGTAGTTTGTTGATCATCTGGGTTCTTCCTAGTATTATTTCTACCGAATGCCATTTTATCTGTAATGGAGTCGCCAAGTGAAATATAAAATATTTAATACAGTATTCAATCCTTGTTCACTATCAAAGACATAATATTACCTTGTCATTTCTCCCAGGGGAAGATAACTTTGTTTCTCTGTCCCCGACAATGACGTCAAAAAGATGTTTTCCTGAGATTACCCTTAAGGATCAGAAGAGTAATGTCAAGGCATAATAAATATAAAGGGATGTTTTTTAAAGGTTCTTTTTCTTCCATTAGTTTAATAAGAATTTATCCTCAAATGAAAATAATAACAGAATAGGATAGAGGCCGTAATTTGTCATCTGAGTCGATTTGTAGAATCAAGTGATATGAGGGAGATTTACAAAACTGTTAAACAAAATGAGACATCAATGCATGATGAATCTTACCTTGTTCACAGTAGAATAAATAAAAGCATTCACCCTTGTAAGGATATGAGGTACAATAGTCCAAGTAGCTACAAGTCTTATATTTACTTATACTAAACACAGAGGAAAAATTGTTTTCTTATCAAACAACTGATAAAATGTGACTATAGTAGTAGTAGTACTAAATTGAAATCACTTTATTATCAAGGAATAACATAAGGGAAACAAGAAATATGGAATAAAAGAAGAGAACATAACTCAAAAACCACAAAAATTGGAATCCCTATCCGCACTTGTATTAATTCTAACAAAAGGAGAGTATTTTCTTATTACATCTGGCAAGAAGCAACCCTTTTTCAATCTTCAAACTATGCATTTATACAAAATGACCTCAACCCTAGGCAGTTGAGATTATCATAATTCAAAAACAATAAAAATTACAATATGTGAAATTTGAAACGTTTCACTTGCATCTTTTCTGTCTCTTTTCTTGCTGGCAGAGATGTTTCTTATTCTTGTACTCCATCTCAGAAAATAGTTGGTCCCTAATCATGACTTTTGTAAAAGGAGTACACACTAGGTATCATTTGTTCCCAGATGTGTTGTATTTTCCTTTCTCAATGCTTTGAATGCATCTACCCACCAACCGTACCACCAGCCTGGAAGGATCTATTGTATTATTTGCCTCAAAAGTGTATAATTTATTCTCTATATGTGGAAGCCTATCTTCCATCCTCCTGGCTTCTAGATTTATAGATTGTAGTTGTAGGCTATGATTGACTATCCATTTGTTTACCTGAGTAAGGTCAACCTGTTTCAACTGTCGGATTTCGGCCTGAGCTTCTTCCATATTTGTCTTGGAAGTGCTTTGATATTTTTAATATCAATTTTCCCCAGGGATTTAGAGATACTATCTATTTCAATGCCCAACGATTCTTTGTCGAGTGAGGAACAAGCTTCTTCACAATCTTTCTTCACTTCCTTGGATAATCTCTTACTTTCGACTATATTAGCCTCCCATGTTTTAAGTATTATGTCACCTCGAGTTTGTTCTGAAAGGGACAATATAGTGACATTGGCTACTTCCTCCTTTGTTGAAGATAAAACGACCTCTTGGATTGCCACTCTAGCTGCAGTGGCCTCTCTCTCCTTTATGAAAATATTGTTTAAAGAATGGTACGCTGACTGATAATAATTCTGAATAGTTGATATTCTAATAAAAAAGTTTTGTTGGAATGATTCCAACTTCTCCTGCACTCCTAATTCTTGGGCTACAAAAGTTGATATATTTACTGCTTCATTCTTGGTCAAGTTTAATTTAGCTTGTAATTGTCTAACCAAATCCCCCTGTTGAGTGGCAAGTTCTTTGTTTGCTTGAGAATTTCTATGCATCTCATCAAGGATTCTCTTGAGCTATTGAATTTCCTTCCTATCGTAGGCTCTGATCTGCTCAAAAAAATTATTCATCTCACTTCTGACATTTTTCTCTACAATATTTACTTGGCTTTGCAACTGGCTCACCAACAGATCCTTCTTCTTCAATTGTTTCTTTAGGTTTCCAACTGAGTACCGATTTGTTGTGGAAAAAGCTCCCAATGAGCCTGCCACTTCCATAGCGAACTCTGCTTCTTCTAAGGCCTAACCGTCATATAATACTCTGTGTCTCTTGACAGTCCCACCCTCCCTTTGATGAGTTTCCCTTTTCAAAACAACTCTCCTCTTTTTTTTGAAGAAGATGTCGGACGGGGGTATCTGTTCCACCAAAATAGGTGTAAGATCTTCTATGAATATCTATTCAGCACTCAGATTCCCTCTATTGGACTATAAAAGTGTGATAGATTGGATAAGGCTTCCTATCTCAGTAGATGGTTGTTTCCCGGTTGTTTCAGTGGCTGATTTTCCTGGTGTAGATGATGGTTTTTCTTCTCCCTTTTTTATCGAGGCCTTAGCCTGAGTTTTAGTCTGATCATCTGGTGGGTTTTTCAATGCGGCATCCCATTTCTGAGTCACAACCTCAGTTTTTTCCAAATGTTCTCGAACATCCTGTCCACCGAATCTCCCCGCTTCTAAAATCTAAGTCTCAAATTTTTGTGTAGTTGGAGGTGTTGGGGTTTCTTTATGCAAGACTTTAGGAAGGCAATTCCTTCTGTGCCTTTGAAAATTATGAAACTCTGCTAATTTTTCTAGAGCTAGAGTTTGGACTCAGCTTAAGAATTACTGATAAGACCTTACCCCTTGGAATATCTCATCCTATGGGGAATATTCATGATCATATATTTTTAAATTGGAAAGAGCCATGTGATTTCCCATGATCCTCTGAGGATCATGTTTCTTGAATTCAATATTGACCAGCTTGATGTTTTCCAGGGCTGCAGCCTCTACTTCAAGTAGCCAAAATCTAACAGTGTGAACCTACCAAACTGCAAAGGAAAATTGGGCCATACCTTTTTTTGCACTGCTTTAAGTTGCTTACTAATTCCCCCTAGCATAGTTTGATGTGTTACTTTGTGGCACACCAAACGATCTAGTAAGAACTTCAGAAAGGCATGTGGAGGAATAGAACAACCAAAAACCCTAATGTAAGAAAAATGCTCTTCGATGTACCAATCCACTATCTTCCCCAGGTTGGTCACTATTTTTTCCGAAATCCTAGGGGGTGGGAATCCATATATGGAAATATGCATCGACACCACCACATAATTGGAGATTTCATAGAAGAAATGTCTCTCTTTATCCTCCCATATCTTTGAATGATAAAAACGTATTGGCTCAACACTAGTTGGTGTCTAGCTCCAGCCCATCAAAGGAAATGGTGTCATAAAACAAACGACATCCATGATGTATGACGACATGAAAAATGGGGTAGGTTGTCCCTTGGATCCTAATGAATGATATTCCATGATCTCCCTAACCAAATTGTTAGATAATATCTTGGCCCAATCGAAGGAATACCCCTCTTTCACTGTATGCATAATTGGTACCCATGGTAGGAAGAAATGGGAAGTGTTTTCCTTCCCGTAAAGTCTACACATCATCATGGCTATATAAATCATGTGAGGCCCTAAAGAGGAAACAACATATATGCCATGGTTGTCTACTCTAAACTTCTTGGGACGTGGGCACCAATCTTTGATCAAATTGGGCAAGTTCTTGCAATATTTTGCACATTCTCTTTTGTCAAAATCCATTAAGAAAGTGGCATTATAAATGTAATTAGGAATCGGGGATAGTTTGTACATCACCTGGAAATGTTCTGGTCAGAAAGAACCAACCATGATTTTTTGCAAATTACAGTTGGTTCTAGTCGAGAGGTCGACATTCTCCAATTCCCAACCAATCATATCGTTATAAGGCATGAGCCTGGGCTATGTTGCTATTTTATGTAGCTTTGATTGAACTACAGTTTTATATTTGGTAGCCTGGGTCTCAATCTCCTCATTTCCTGAATCATTTAGGCAGTGTATCAATTCATACTATAGAATATAGAATACTTGGGTCCAGGTTTTCATGGTGTCCTGGCTTCTGGGTGAAGTATCTGAAATGATGTCTGTGTTTGGGTTAGACCTTTCACCAGACGCTTTAGCTATTTTCCATGGAGCCATGGTATCATGAGCTCAACACTCTATTTCATGTCACAGGGAATACACAAACTTCTTATCTCGAAAACATGTTGTTCTATGAAAACGCAAGATGAAATTCAAACTTCAATATCCTTTTCCCTTAATTTCATCGATTTCATAAATATCTCTACTGACGAAGTATTAAATTTCCTTAATGAAAAAGATTTAGGTGGTGATGCGAGATATTATTTTGAATGATAACCATAGATCGGTTATTAATGTCATTTATTCCTATTGGTTCGTGATTAGAAGTTTGACAAATAACATTTGAATTTTCCTGAGTTATGATTCAGTGAAAAATTAATCACAAGATAATGTTCATTAATGCATTAGTTAATCACACTTATCATTAAGTATATTTCAGAGTTTCGAACCTTGGGATATCCTATAGTAGTTCAAGATATGAATTCCGAAACATAAAATCACGAAGTGATTAATCAATTTTAATCATGTTTAACTCTTTAAATAATCATGTTTAAACTCAAGTATTTCGGGGTTTCGGAGCTCGGGATATTAATAGTTGCTCGAGGTAGGATCCTAGAAATGCGAAATTGCGAAAAGATTAATTAATTGATAATCATTTTTAATCATTAATTAACCCTTCTTAATGCTTAAGACATTTCGGGAGTTTGGAATTCATAAATTGGGGATATGATAGATGGAGAAGGCCAGAAATCCGAAATCGTGAAACTATTAATTGATTTTCTAACTGGGTTTTAGTTTATTTTTAGTTATTTATCACTTCATGTAAAATTTTGACAGGTCAATTTATGGAAAGACGTGTTAGTTATTAGGAGGTATACGTGTGTGGTGACTAGGATATGTTGGACATTTTTCACGTATCAGGGTTTTAAAAGAGCGACATGTTAACACACCTGAAACTCTAAAATATGAAATCGCAAATCCAATTTCTAGAGGTTTTGGCCTTTTTAACGTTCAAGTGGCTCCAAACGTTTTGGAAAAGGGGAAGCGTTCGATCAATGGGAGAGATCAATCGAAAACGGACCTTGTGCATGCTCTTAGGCTTAAAAGAGGAAAGATTTATCTTTTTGGAAACAACTTCTAAGTTAAAGTGAAAATATAGAAAAAAGGCTTTATGTTTATAATTTTAAAAGTGTTCCAATAAGGGGGATGGGTGTCACCATAAGAGGGAGGATGGAGAGTAAATGCACACAAGTGCAGGAGGATCAGACAATGTTCCAGTGCCATAGCCATTATGGGAAGCCAGGTTTAAGCACACTGAAGTATTTAGTTGAGATCACAATGAAATGGATAGTTTTAGAATCCATAAGGTATTAATAAAGGATGAAGGGAGTAGCAGGTGTCTTCATGTGGATCAAGGAGAGGTGGAGGGCTCTGATTTCTCTGATGGATGCGTGGAGCGCTCTGACACCCTATCTAAGGGGCTATCTGTTTTGAGAGATATCTATGCAATCCTGGAGGAGGGGCTGATCTCTATGGGTGGAGGATGTATAGAGGATATTTGGTCCTTCTAAATCCACCCCATAATTAGCCAACTTTTTTTCCATCTAGTTGGTTTTCCTTCTCACATGCGAAGGAATGAGCACCAAGTGACTCAAAATGAGAGCTCCAATGGAACTGATTCCTTTGGTAATTCTCCAGCAAGGGGATATGTTTTTTGGATCTGCTCCATTGAGTATCTTTGTGAAAAGGCTTAGAATTATTTAAGAATCCCCCTCGATCAGATTGTTGTGCCCATTGTTTTGAGAAAGTTGTAGGCCTTTGATTAGACCCAGAGCTTAGGTGAGTTTTTTTTGTTATGTCCAATGCTACCGACTACGATGATCATTATGATTCCTTGACTATTGCGAAGAACCACCCCAAATTCGATAGGGCTTGGATTATCTTTGGAATATCCATCAAAGTTTAATTTAATGAATCATGGAGCTGGAAGAGACCAGTGTGAAGGGATGCCTTTGTCTTGTAAACATTTGGGTTTCCTTGAAAAATAAGGGTGAAAGTTAATGATCCATTTGTCCAGGATGATTTTTTCCTATGAAGGACAAGGAAATTCCTCCTCTTTCCAGGGCTGAAGGAGAATGGTTTCTCTGATGTTGTCATTTATGTGTTTCCATACTTTCTGCCAATCAAGATGAGACGAAAGGAAAATTCGTCTATTTTTCTTTTTCCATAGATGCCAGAAGATGAAGCCTGAAAGTAGATTCCATATATGGTTTAGGATGGGATATTGAAAATTTGAGTCTCTTCATTCTTCTAAGGTCTCCATGAGGCCTTCTCATTTTCAATCCATTGTGCATGATTGAGGTGCAGTGATCCCAAATTTGTGTATTGTAGGAGAAGAGAATGAGAAGGTGATTTTGATATTCTTAGTCTTTCCAACAAAGAGGGAAAATGGAGGGTACAACAAAACCTCTTTTTGTGAGATTGTCCCAAGTAAGGATTCCCTTGTGTGCAATGAGCCAATGGAAAGTGCTTATTTTTTTTCTAGTGCCTGATTGACCATATTTTCACCCAAACTAGTTCTTGGGGGAGAAAGTGTGAGGTTGTATTTATATTGTAGGCCTCTTTGATGGTGAAGGTGCCTCGCAAGGAGTGCCCCCATATTAGGATTTAGTGCATTGGAGCATGAAGTTCTGTGGGCGTGGACTTCCAATGCCTCCAAGTTGCGCCTGGGGGTCCTCCTGCCAATAGTCTGCGACCGTGATTAGACCAACCTAAGTTGTGGGGGTAAGAAGATTCTCTGTGATGGAGTGTTGCATCAAGGAGGGACATTGTTTCCACGAATCATGCCAAAAGGCAGTTGTCCTTACATTTCATATTTCCAAGAAAGCGTGATCATCGATCAAAGAGTGGCCTTGTCTTGAAATGTTCCAGATCAAAGAGTCTGGGGTGTTTTCATTCCATCTAATAAGTTGGTTTTTAGAAATATGTGCAACATAATTCTTCCTCCATAGTCTGTCCCATAGGTCCTTAGGTTGCTTCAACCATCTCCACCAAATATTTGCATTGAGATACTTTTTTGAGAGTGGAGGGGTCCCTCAAACTAGGACCACCTTTTAATTTTTGTTTGCATATCTTTTCCCTGCTAATCATAGCTATTTTTCGTTCCATCTTTTCCCCTTTCCAAATAAATTTTCTATGAAGGGTCTTGATGGTAGTAAGAATACATCTTGGGGTAGCTAGTGCAAATAAGGAATAAATAGGAAAGGTTTGAAGGACTTATTTGAGGAGGATGAGGCAACTAGGAAGGTTGAGATTTCGAAAGGTCCAGGAGGAGAGTCTTTTACCCATGGAAGACAAGAGCCCCTCCAGGGAGTTGTTCCGAAGGGTTTTATTTATGAGAGGAATTCCAAGGTAATTGGATGGAAGGGAGCTACACGTGAAGCCCATGATGTTAGTGATGTGAAGTTGAACAGGTAAAGGGGTGTTAAAAAAAAAGAGATGGGATTTTTCTTTATTAATTTCCATTCGTGAGGTTGCACAGAATGTTTGCAAAATACTGAGAATGCATAGGGCTTCACATACAGTGGGGAAAATCGGCATTAGGTTGTCATCAACAAATTGGATGTGGGAGATGGGGGGATACATACCATGAAGGGAGAGTCTAGCTAGAGAATTGTCTACAAGGGAGGCTTTGATGAAGCGACTGAGCCCTTTTTCCATGATAATGAAGAGGAAGGGGGCTTGGGGGTCCCCTTTCTGTATTCCCTGAGAGGGAGAGAAGGGGAGGGAAGGAACACCATTGATCAAAATGGATAATAAATAAGAATAAGTGAGGTTTAGAATCCAATCCACCTAGTCCGTAGCGAAGCCAAAAGAAAGAAGAACTGATTTCATGTAAGCCCAGCTGATTTTATCAAAAGATTTGGAAATATATAAATTTAATAACATACTTGGAGTACTCGTTCTCTGAAGAGAGTGTATGACTTCATAGGAAAGGATGAGGATGTCGATAATTTTCCTTTATTCAATGTACCCTAACTTCTCAGGGGAAATGATGAGGGGAAGAAACGGTTTGAGGCGTCGAACGAATACTTTTGTTAACAGCTTGTAGATTACATTGCAAAGAGAAATTGGTATTAACTGTTTAGGATGAGTGACTTGATATTATTTGGGGATGAGAGTTAGGAAAGTGGCATTAAGAGTAGGGATAACCTTCCCAAATATGCGATAATATTCGATGATGCCCCAAAATTCCTCCCAAATCATGGGCCAGCAGAAGTGAAAGAAGTTTGTCGTGAAGCCATCTGAGCCTGGATATTTTCCTACATGGGTGTGTTGCAGGGCTAAGTCTACTTATTCAATCATGATTGGTTTGGAAAAATATTCATTCTGCTCTCGAGTTATGAGATTGGGGATGTGCTTGGTGATCTTTTCTATGTCAGGGTATCTGTCAATAGGGGTTTCAGACAATAGATCTTGGTAATAAGAGACCAGTTCCTGCTCAAGATATTCATGTTTGTGGAGATTTTTCCCTTGCTCCATGACCATGTGCATAATGTGGTTGTCGTGTCTGTGTTGGATCATCATGAGATGGAAGAACTTGGTATTTCGTTCCCCTTCTTGAAGCCATTATATTCAAGATTTTTTACTCCACAAGACTTCCTCTTGAGAACGCCTCTCCTCCAACTATTGTTTGAGTAGAATTTCCTGTTCTTTGAGATCCTCCATGAGGCTGGGATTCCTGATATGGATCTGGATGAGCTCCATTTTCTCGTTCATGTTTCTTTGGGCTTCAAAAATATTTCTAAATTGTTGTTTGTTCCAAAAAAATTCAATTATTTATGAAAATAGAACATTTTGGAACCATGTGAGATGGTGTATTCCCTCCACCATTTCAGATCCATATCTTGGAATTATGGGTGGTCAATCTAGAAATGCTAAAATATAAAGGGATTCCATCTAGGAGAGCTAGAGATATCCAGTGAGATATTTATATGCCAGTGGTCGGAGCCCAACATGTCCAAGATGTTAGCGCTCATCGCGAGGAATTCCATTAAGAGGGTTTCTGAAACAATGAAGTGATCCAGACAACATGCAACCTGTTGGGAGTCCGAACACCAGTTTGACTAGGTGAAAAGGCCATTTCGGGTTTCTAGATCTATGAGACCAAGATGGTCGATCAAAGATTGAAAGTGCCCAATTTCTGCTTCGAGTCTGCGAGTGTTGACCCTCTTTTATTCTAGGTGGCATACCATATTTAAATCCCCCCCTAGTATCCACCTATGATCAATGATAAGGTTGGCCAACCAATCCATATTTTGAATGAATTTGAGCTTGTCCTCTTGGGTGGTTGGTCTGTAAACATTTGTAAGGAATTATGGCTTATTAGAGCCAATGAGTCGGTATTCCGCTGATATTGTCCATCTGGTGGTGAATAAGTTCTCAAGTATCATGGTGTTGGCATTCCAAATGATGGCCAAGCCACCATCCGCGCCTTTGTAATTGATGTTCATACTTTTCCCCTGTTTCCAACATCTAGAAAGTATTTGATTCATTTCTTCCCCAACGCATTTTGTTTCTTGAAGTAAAAGAATATCAGGTTGATCTACTATGATATGATCTCATATAATTCATTTCTTACTACGACCGTTAATATCGCGTATATTCCAAGAGATGAAATTCATGATGAGGATGGAGAGGTGAGAGGGGGAAATCTATCAAAGATGATATGTATCTGACCTGAGTTTACCATGAAGTGACTGATTTCCTATATGAGTTTCTAGGTGGATTTTCTTCCTCTTTTCTTCTCACCCTTCTGAGGATTGTGTTATTCCTTCTGTTGGATGCACTGGATTCCCAATCTAGTGGTGGATTGGGCCACAAATCCCACTAAGAATTTTAGGAAGAATTTATGCACCTTGCGAAGATGATCTGGAGGGATGGTTTACAGCTCTTGCTTGCAATATTGTTGTTCTAAGTGCTCGAGGTCTACACCCACCAGATCTTGTTCCTATAGATACATTTTGGTGTCTCCGTCTTCCAGGTTTGAGGCTTCACCAACGTTTGTGTGGGAAGAGGAAGAGGAGGGCATCTACTCCAAGATAGGGGTACTGGAAGGGTTGTATTTTTCATTGTTGTGGGTTGTTGTTCCTTGAGGAGGTAGCTACAACTAGTCCATATCTTATGGAATTTGTTGAAGGATGCCAAAGGAGTTGGTGTAAGGGGTTTGTTTGTTGGTTGTTTGCACCATTTTCCTGGCTTCTTGGCATCGTTTTCTTGCTACTTGGGTGAATTTTTCCTTAGGTTTGTTTACTTTAGGACTATCATCCTTGTTTTAGGAAATGTTTAGAGGGCACTCTCTGAACAAATACTCGTGATCGTGGAATTTTATACATCGAAATGGTATGTGTTGATAGTCAATAGTTTGAGACCAGTCCTCATCATGGTATTCTAGGGATATAGAACCAGGGAGGGGATTCAATATGTTGAGATAGATGCATATGCAAGTGTAAGAGGTGTACCTTATCTGCTTAGTTTCCTATGAGGATTTGATGTATTCCCCAATGGTGTTTCCTATGTCTTCCAGAATATCTTCCAACCAGAATTCCTATGGTAAGGAGTATAGACGGATCCATACCGGCACGTGAGAAAATTCTTCTTTTTCAGGGCTAAACTTCTGCGTCTAGAAGCGAAGGAAGCGGTCGACTGAATTGAAGAAATAGGGTTCCATGCCAAAAATGTGATTTCGATCTTCTAGGTTATGGAAGATGATGGTAAAGAATCCCTTGGATCCTAGTTGTAGGCCATAGTGACCTTTAGGCTTCCACCAATGTTCTATCCATTTGACAAGCATGCATTCAGAGGGTCATAAACCTAGGAATTTTCCCACTAGTGTGTATTCCCTCATGTATTTTTTATGTTCTTCGATGTGGGGTGTGTTGATCACATATTTTGGTTCTAGAGGTGCCTAAGGTATGCATTTACCAGGTTCCCAAGGACGTGTTTTTTTTCTCTAGAACAGGTCCCGTGTCAATATCCATTTGTTTTCCTTTAGAAACTCCTTCAAATAATATTTGTGAGTGTTGATCTGGTGGTGGCTCGAAGGACGGGTGGCAGAAACCTCCACTAGAAGGTTCCTGTGCCACAACCTTGTGGTAGGAGCCGGTTCGCGACCCCTCTACATTGGGGATCATGTCTATCCCTACCAGGGGTGGTGGAGGGGAGTAGCAGGGAGTTGAGGAGCCCTAACCCTAATCCGGTCCAGAGCTCCACTTCTCTATAACTCTATCACAATATTAATTTAAAAGAAAGCATGTATTAACATACCATTTAATAGATTTAAAAGGGATAAAAGTTTAAATTTACAAATCATCATGTCCCTGATAATATAATTTCTCCTTTCTATTTTTGAACTGTGATAGATTATGATATTTGTTTACACATTTTTTCGTGTTGGGATCTTGATATTTTCATATCTTATCTTCATTTGATGTCATTTTGATTTTGCATTCATCCTTTTTGTAAATATGTAAATAGTTCTTGTAAATATTCTTTGCTTCTGCTTTCTATTTATTTTCTCTTTTTGGTTTGCTTTTTCTTTCTGTTTGTTAATAACAATGAGAGACATGTTGTGTACTATATATCTCATATTTAATACAAAGAATCATTATCATTGGATTCCATGAAGACACAAAATTTATTATTTATATTATTTTATCATGATAACATGTTCTTTTATAATTAATTCATCTTTTCCAAGACAATTTTCTTAGGAAAGTACTATGAAATTGGTCTTTTTAGATTTATTTTCCCTTTACATAAATGAAATCAATACAATGGGAATAGAAAATATCAATATGCAAGGCTTAGTTTTATGCCATGACGTGAAATATATCAAGATTACTTTCATGTCATCCCTCCTTCTATTCTCCATTGCAAAAATCAATCTCAAATATATTTATCAAAATACGATTAATAAATTATAATACATAGCAAGTTGAAAGCACCAAAAGGTGTGGGAAGTGTATACAAACATGTCAGGTCTATGGATGCCCATTGGTAGCAGGGCTATGTATACATGATATCAAGGAAACTTCGTCGGGGATATAGATGCCCACTGGAAGCGAAGTGATGTTGGGTAAAAGAAACATGAGCTGAATTTATTGCACTAACTCATGGTAAGTAAACTATGCTTAGTAATCAAATAAAATATTTTTTTTCCCATTGAAATATAGATTTTTATTAAACCATGTTCCCTCAACAAAGAACAAGTGAATAAGTATGAGCACGAATATATTTTTCTTATATAAGGAAGTTATCATTGATATTTCAAATAAATGGATTTTATTCTTTATGTGATCTAACCTTCTTTCTCTTACCTTTTTTTTTTCATGAACAAAGATAATTGGTTCTCCCATCATGTCGCCAATTGTTGTGGAAAACAACAATCCCCATATTTTCTTTTTGAATAATAGAAAATTAGGGGACCTTTATATTTTTATGTGAATTTTCCTTTTATATTTATTTGAGTTTTTCTTATGTGATTGGTTTTCTTATGAAATGGATTGGTTTCTACTGGACGTTATTATACCACAACGACTTGGTTAATTATTGAAAATAATTTTAATGTGAATTCCTCACATTCACTTTGATTTGAAACATAATTATGAGGAATATTTTTATATCATTCAGTAATTAACATATAATTCTAAAATATGGTTTGGCTACATAAAATCTAGTTTTGTTCTTAATCACAATTATTATCAAGAATTTTAAGCATATGTGTTTGAATTTTATTTTGAGTAAAATAAGATTCTATATATTTAATATACTCCATGTCCATTCTTGCTCTTGGAAATATAAACATTTTAGTCATATCACCTAAGGATTACCTTAAAGATTATTTTTTATTATAAGTCAATGTTGTGATTTCAATTAGTTGATTAAAATTTGTCGACAATTGAGTGATTGTTAAATCTTATAGAGTTAATTTCATCAAATTGGAAAATATCCCCAATCCCAAAAAATAATCTCCAGTTTGGTATGTAATTATGCTTATTTTGGATGTATGAAATGAATTTGATTTGATTATATTAATTTATTTTGCTTAACTAAGAGTTGAAGATTTTGTAGCTACGTTTTTAATAAATATTAGTTATTAATTTAATTTTTTTTTGTTACAAGTGTCCATTGCAGAGATGCAACTGAACTTCAGTTTCCAAATATTCCATAATAATCCATTTAGTTGGAATTCCTTATCTCCACAGGTCGAAATACTTAGGAAAGGAAAAATTGATAATTCTCGTTAGTTCACAGAAGGCAAGCTTCCATCTTCAATTATGAGAACACAATGGGGAATATTTGTAAAAGCCTGAAAACCCACTTGTAGAACATATTGTTTTACCTATATCTCAAGCGATTTTCTCCGAAGGTGAATATTTTTGGAGGAATACTTATCATATTGAGAGGGAATTTCTTCGATTTGTTGTTGTGGCCAATCTACAGGAGGTGAACTTCCAACTTTATTTCCAGGCAAAGGGTGATGAATCTCGCAAAACAACCGAAAACCCATTTTCATAGCTGGTCGATGTACTTCTAAGATGGGTCGTTTCCTAAAAAATGGAATCATTTCAGATATATTTGCAATTTTAAAAAAGGATTTTTATCATAAATCATGTATAAATATCAAATCTTGAGAGCCACCATTGGGGGATTTCAATTTTATTCAAGAGAGGTACTCTTAGAACTATTTTAAGGGGGTTTTCTTTTGTAGATTTGTTTTTTATATTAATATATGAATCTTGGGGATTCTCTATCTGATATTTAAATCTCTTATGCAGAAGCATATTTCATACTATTATGGATTTTCTCTCTGTCAACTGAGCTTGATGTCTTTGAGAGACTCTTGGATACTTTTTTCAGGAGATGTAGAGTTTTTTTTATTGTGTTTTGTTTCATATAATATTATTTGTATGAATATGTCCCCGAGGTGTAGGACAGTCAGTGACATAGTGTGTTGTTAAGGCACTCTTTGATGTTAAGTCACTGATTTGAAACATGCGGGGACAAAAAATCCAGCCAGGTTAAGGGTTGGTGTGGCTCAGGCTGGGTGCGATCCCTGGGTGATTTTGATGGCTTAGATTCCCCTGAGTCACAGTTTCTCATCCACAGGCTAGTCTCACAGGTCACAAACAAACTAGCAATTTTTTTTTTTTTATTTGTATGAATATAATATTGTTCTTTTGTTTCTTTTATGTTATAACATATATCATATAACATATATGTTCAATTATGACCATAAAAAAAGGTTAAATATGAGTAAAGAGTGATTCAAAATACACACCTTAAAACTTCAATAGGAATTAAAATATTGTACGTCAACATACTTGAGTCATTAAAGGAAGTCATATGATCTAAAAAATGTTATGTTTCACCCTCATAATGGAAAATGCGTGATGGTTAAATGACATATTTCATCAATTCGAGATCATAGGACCAATGAAAAGATATATATATATATATATATATATATATATATATTGTCATTGAAGATGATTGAGAAAAGTATTTGGCCTCAAAATTCAATCTTAGGAGCTTGTGTGGAAAAATATAACATCAAAGTGTTTGTGTGCATGTACTATGTAACCCTCAATATTTCCAAGATACTTAAAACAGTTCAAGGGGAACTGAAACTCGATATTATGTTACCAGAAGTACATGCTAGAGGCAAAGTACACTATTTCGTTTCACCAAAATTGAAAATATATTTTAGGACTGGGAAAGGGAAAAATGTACCAAAAGTATCAGGCATATTGTCTTCATAGAGCAGTAAACACTTCAATGATTATACTCAACAAAAACCATTATGAAAGAGTTAAGGTACAAAGATCACATTCTTCTATAATATTTTGAATATCTTCTGAACAAATCAATGATATTCCTTTTACATTCTTGAAATTAGCTCCATCATGATGGGTTTAAGTATATAGAAAGACATACGTGTTGAGAAGGATTGTAACCATATTTTATCTCACCATTATTTTTTTCTAGAACCAAGAGAATGGACCCAATATACCATCACATCGACCCATTGATCCAAGGGCTTTCACAAGAAACATAGCCATCGGAATATTGGTCAATAGGACTTGCCCAACATTTTTGGGTTATGAACAATAAGGCGATGAAAAAATGATATGATTCCTTCCCAAGGCCTTAGCGACATTTCTCTAATGAAATCATCAAAGGAAATCCAATCCATCATCGAAGGAAATATTTTCAATAAATTATTTCTCCTACTAGGTTTCCACCTTCCTCAAATTGCAAAGTATTCTACAATAGATGCTTTTTCAGTAGCTCAGGATCACAATTTGTCCAACTGTGAATGTTAGAGTAAACATCGTTGAAGCGAATGAATCTTCCAGTTGAACTTTTCAAATAATTATGCACATGGTTTCCTCATGAAGATAAATGAAAACCAAAGTTAAGTCAAGCTCAGTTAAACAAAAAAATGAAAGAAATCAAGTGAAAAGATTACACAATTCATGGAAAATAAGCTAATACTAAAGTAAACAATTTGAACTAATATAAGTTGGTGGATATTATTAAATAAAACAACATAAATAAAAAATCTATGCTACACAAGAAGAAAATAGAAACAAACATCTATCTAACATAAGCAGATAATGAAATAGAAGTACTATGCTACTCCTATTCACACTCTATCCTACATTGGCTAAAAAGTGATAAGTGAAATTCTAGAACCAATGTATCCATTCAAGAAACTCCAAACCTACAACTACATATTCATCAAAAAATAGAAAAAAATGGATTAGTGAGAGATCAAAGATAGGAAGAATTGACTCAAGCAAATCTCTACCCAACATCTTAAATTTGGCATCATTTTCATTCATGGGAAATGTAGACATGTAGGATTCCTCCAACCAAGCTTCAATTTCATAAAAAAATTACAATGATCATGTTATAGAAAGAGTTGCCTCACCCCATGCAAACTTTCTTAGAAGGCCTTTTTCATTTCCCTATACAGACTTGAAGTCCCCTTTTTGCAATTCTCATAGCTAAAAAACATAGTTTTCCACATATACGTGCCTTAACAACTATACAACATGCGTATATGTTGGTTGCACCATGACAACCTGCGTACATCAGGTTTTGTGCTAAAAATAAAAAAAATGGTGTCATGTTTCCATGTCACGTCACGAGATTCATGATCCTTGACCTTCCATATAATGGAAATGTTCTGACTCAGCCCTTCAGTTCCATTTGAAGGCTATAAATGGGCCATATCGAAGTTGTGGAGAAGGAGGAGAAGAATTCAACTTTGAGAGTGTTAGCACTCTATAAATGTTTTTTGGCTAATAGAAAAATGACAAAGGTAATTGTTTCAACTAGATTTAGAGCTGAGGCACTAGCCTACTCAACTCAGAGAGGGATCTCTCATGTCACTTGATATTTCTTTAGGAATTGGTGGCTAGACTAGGTTTTTTTTTGGGGGGGGGTTTAATAAAGTTGTTGGCAAGGAAGGGGAGGAACACACAAGGCTATGGAGTCAAAATTCTAAAAGTGAACGAAAACAATGCATCCACCAATAGAACTCTCCAGAGGATAAAGGCTAAATGAGGTGATGAATCTGAGTTATTCTTAAATTTAAATAGAGTGTAGGAAGATAAAGAAAACAAATAATTGCATCAGAGCATTACCAAAATGAATTCTGAATTAGTTAAGAAGACAATCACACAGTTTAAATTGCTTAAGACAAGAGCATCACAAGATGAATTATGGGCCTTTAACTCTCCAATTTAAACAGAAGAAAATGTAAATAAAGTAACAGGTCATAGGAAATACATACGATGAAAGGAAACAAAGCTCATATCACCACCCTTTAGAATATTTTCATAGAGACTTCGAAATATTCTGCATTTATATTCAATTCAGATTCAAAAAATTTAAAAAATAGAGTCTGATACAACCAAAAGGTGCTCTTGCACTTTTTCCAACATTAATTCATTCAAGTAACCCAGTACTTATACAATTTGATCAAAATAAATGAAACTGAAGAGTTTCAGCTTCCAAAATAGTTTCGACTGATAGTTTCGGTATACGAAACGATTTACAATGATTGACAAAAACCGTTTCAAAATTATGGGCGATTTCTCTGACTGTTCGGTTTCTTTCCCTTCATATGTCTCGCTCTGGTCTTCTATTGGATCTATGTATTTGATGACACTTGGGGATCACTTACTGGCTCCAATGGTATTGCACTTTGTTTTACCCAGCTACATGATTTCCTTCCATTGTGAATCAGAGGGGATTCTGCAATCCATCATCTCTTTAATCAAAATTTCCAAGTTAATGCACATGGTATAGGACATAGTCGGCATGCCGACTTTCACTGTTTTCAACTTATTCAAAATTTCAAAGTTTGTAGCCAAATATTCTACCATACTTGGGCCTTTCAGACTTTCTTCCATGGCTTCAAATTTAGAATTGTCCATTCTGCATTGCATGAGGAGATTATTGTAATCTTCCTGATTGTATAATGAACCTTTTCCATCCCAAAATGATGGGAGGCATTTGATAAAAAATTGTTCATATGCATATTTAAACTCCTATATGTTGTGCTCCATCTGCATAGCTTTGTTTTGGACCGATCTAAGAAGGTTATGTTTGGCGATGATTTTCCTGGCTGAAATGATCAATGCAGTCCTTCCTTTTACCTCGATAGTTTGAACATTGACAGTTGGCACAAAATTTGGTAGGTCAATATCATTTTGGGCCCATTCTGAGGGATTTTTGGCTAACACTTCAATAACAACAACACACCTGCTCCGAGCTGTAGAAGCCACACTGTCTTTGTCATTTATAAAATTTAGATAAACCTTGAATTTAGCAGCTTCTGTAGTGATAACATCCCATATGACATGTTTGGCTCCCTGCAATAATGTTTTTCCTTTTAACCTGGTTTTCATCTTTCTCACTCTCTCTTGCAAATCTTGATTATCTCTATGAAGTTGAGCCATCTTCTCATCTTTCACCTTCATCTCTTGTTTCAAATTTTCTATAACCTCGTTGAGACCTTTGATCTCCCCTGTTTTGATGCTTACATGGGACATAGCTTGGACCAACCCTTCAGTGCTAGATACAACCTCTGAATTAGTAGGTACAATGACAGTTATATTTGATGTCGTTGTCTGTTCTTGCGACCAATTCTCTTTCTCTTTTTCCAACTGCAACACTTTAGATCTGTAATTGAGTGCCTCTTGTCTGAATGTTTCTTTCTCCTGTTCCAAAGAATTTATTTTTTTTGTTTGTAGATGGTATGTAGGTGACATCTTCAGCCTTTTCTTTAAGCTTTGTATCATATTATCCTTTTCATCCAGAGAATACTTCCCCCCTTGAGGACCTTCAGACTCTAGCCTTTTGACTTGTGTCATCCAGGCTTTGCTAGATGCCTTTTCCTATTTCAATTGTCCATATAGTTTGAGTGTATGTGTTGTCAATCTTGCAACCCTCAGACTTAAACTCAGATAATCAGAATATATCATATCCCTGACATTTCTATGGAAATTTACTTTGTCAGGGGCACCAATATTTTCATAGTGAATTTTGATCTCAAATACCTTATCATCATCAGCCATTGCTATGTTAAATGTTTTCTTTTCCACATATCTTACTGAGAGTAAGGAAGCTTCAAATTGGGAAGTATTTTCCACTTCAGAAAAAAGGTACCTTATTTCAATGTTGGCCATACTTCCATTCACAACATACTGGTTCGTTAAATATTCCTTAGACTAATAAACTTCCCTAGGTGTCTGGATAAATATGTGTTTCCTTTAGTTAAAAACCTTTGTGCTACTTCCAGTTTGTGGCTTATTTCCTGTACCTACTTCTTCATTCTTGGTCACACCTTCTATCATTTCCATGTATGTTTTCTCTTTGGGATCTTCTTCTTCCAGGTCGACTATTTGAGAGGATGGTGTGATTTTCATTTTATTGAGAATATCTTGATGGCTACTGGTGCCCAGGTCTTCTGAACTGCTCCTCTTATTGTAGACACTCATTTTAGGACCTTTGACAATCAACCTAGGAGAAGGTTTTTGTGTTGGGATCTACTGAGAAGTTGGTTTTGTTTGTTTTGTTTGATCATGTTGTTTAGTTACCTCCATATCTACATAGGTTTCTAGATTGGCCAAATTATCAAATCCTTCAACATGCTCATGTTCATAGGGGCCTTGTCTGCTTGCTAATCTTCTCTTTGATATGATCTGGTGTGGGTCGTATTTTCTTCCTTTCAACTGTGTGAACCCAAATTCACTTATTTTGGATTGAATCTAAGGCAAGAAGGACTTGTTCTTCACCACAAAGGGACCTAATATGAAAGCAATTTTAGATTAAAATCCTTGTGTGCTTTCAAAAAATGCTCAGTCTCTGAGATGATCCTCTATCTTATGAACTCCAAAGAAAAGACTCCAGGAGTAGGAAAAATTGGTAAAAGGTAAGGTCCTTCTTGGTATCCATATACCCAAATCACAGTGGATTGTATGAACAACATCCAGTCTCCTACCCTTCTCTCTGGATTTGGTTGCAAACTGCTTTTCATTTCTTTTAGGACCCTTGGAAAGTCTGAACCGAAAATAAGACTGTACACCCTCGACACAATCTTATTGATGAAAATAAGCATGGTGATTCTTTTATACTCGGTTGAAATAAATGCATTCTCAGGAAATTTGATTTTGTTAGATTCCAAGAACATTCTCAACAAGTGTGTGTAGTATCTGAAGTGCCTTAGTGAATTGAAGTTAATCAGTTGTTGATGCATATTATCAATAATAAATTTATCAAAACTGACACAGACTAACTTACCAGACTCTGACATAAAGAAAGTCAACAGGAAACCTAACATGACTTCTACCACAAACTTGTCATTGTCCAACCCCAAACTTTGACTCAAAAGAGAAGCCCACTAGACTTCGATGACCATAACACTTACACTGGCAGGTAATGACAGACTCTCTGAATGGTGTTTAGGTTCGATGATGGTTTGTAGAAACCGGGTTTTTACTTCTGGTGGGAATTCTTTATAAATTGTGATCGTCTTTTGTTCCTTGAAGGGATCTGACACTGTGGAGGAGGACTCTGGTATACTGAGGGTGTGCCAGAGTGATGGACTGTCTATTTCACATAAAACCTCTGACCCTAATTTATTCAAAATGATTCTTTCTTACTGAGAATATCGCTCTGCACAGTAGCTTACAAATTCAGGGAAAGGAAAGACTACTTCTACGACGTAAGGGGTGATGGAGGCTTGAGCCACTTTGAGGAAAGGTATGCGCATTCCAACATTGTCCAACAAATTCAATATGGACACAGAAACGGGTGAGACTATTATCTATGTGTCAAAAATATCGGAGTCTCTATCAATTAGGGCTTCTTCTATGGAGGAAATGTATTGCTCATTTACGGCTAAGACAATAGGATTAGCGACCATTGTGAAAATACATGTTAAGAAGTGAAAGAAGCACAAATCTGGTTCAGTTCCTGAGCTTGAGTTTCAAAGGGAGGATTTGCGCCAAATTTTTGAACGTTTGAATGCTTCAAATTAACATAAACTAATTCTAGGGTGTCCTCCTTTTATAGGTATCTATTGACATCAAGGGTTGGAGAAAACGGTTTTAGGTGGAGTGCTTTTCTCCCCGATGTGCCTCTGAGGGTGCCACATGTCCATGATTTAAACCATGATAGTTTTCCCCATCCCACCCTCGATTCATTAATCTTTGCGCTACTTCAATCGTCAATATGAGTTTCAGTCGTTGATCCGGGCCGCTTTAAGATCTACGGTCCACATTCACCCAACAATTTTGGAATTGGGGGTTGGAGAAAGTGGTTTTAGTTAGACTTGTTTTTTCCTCGATGTTCCTCTATAGGTGCCATGCATCCGCCAATAAAAACACGATGGTTTTCCCCAGACCGCCCTTGATTTCTTGACCTTCGCACTATTTCAATCCTCGATATGCGCCTTAGCCGTTGATCCAGACCACTTTCAAGATCGACAGTTTGTCGAGTCTTACTCTTCACACCTTCACCACATTTTTCCATACGCCGCCAGATATAGCATGGTCCTCTAAATTATCATGTCTCTTTAGTGACATAACATTTTGTTAAAATTCTAACACTTGGATACCATTTGAAATTTATTATGGTGATAACATTGGCTCCTACTGGGGATTTTATCCTCCCTATGAGGTAGCAAAGAACTGTAGAATAAGTGCCTTCCCATTGGGTTGAGATTTATCAATGTGATCTGAATTTGCTGATCTTTATTCGAAAACTTACAATTTTCCTAGCATATCTCAGGGCCTTCATCACGGGCTTCAACTATGCTACCTTTATTCCAATCTCTCATGCATAAAGGAAAAAGTAGAATGATTATATATAATGAATGGTGGGGTGATGGTTTTTTCAAAAAATATAATGCTTGAGGAACCTGCCATTCACAGGACCTGCTTTAGTGAATTCTCCATTACTTTCTTCTAACAAATAGGCATTGCTCCCATGATAAGCTGGGACTTTAAATAGACCCAACCATAGGTTATCAAATTTCCCATGTTTACCTTTATCTTCATTTCTAGCGTCCCATTTTAGTACCCAGTCTCCTAGTTTGAAATCATCTACCTTGGTATGTCTGTCGAAATATTATTTGATCTTGTCTTGATGTAGATGGGAATTATTGAAGGCCTTTTCTTTGGTCTTCTACACATTGATGAGCTCATCCTCTCTTCTCCGACTGGCATTTGTTTCTGCTTCTTGCTCCTGTAACAAATTCATCACAGACAATCCCAATGTAGTAGGAAAGATGTCTTATGTACCATAAATGATCTGGAAAGGAGATGTGGCAATAACTCTTTTTGGGGATATCCTATCATCCCATGGCGCATGAATGAGCGTTTGTGCCACACCTTTTTGTTCTCTTGCAACAATTTTTTGATGATTCTGACCAATATTTTATTCGAAGACTTAACTAATCTGTTCCCTTGAGGATAATATGATGTGGAATGACCAAGGGTAATGTTGTAATCACTACAGAAAGTTTCCAATTTTTTAGACTTAAAGGCCACTGCATTGACTATTATAATCTTGATTGGGCATCTGAATTTGGACAGGATATTGTCTTCTAGGAATCGAATGATAACATCATTTGTACCCTGTCTGGCGGGAACAACCTCGATCCACTTAGTAAAATAATTTGTTGCATCAAGATCCATTTGTGTTGAGTTGAGGACTGTGGATGTAATGCCCCATATTTTGACCTTGGGTAGTTATAACATTGTTGTTTATTAATCTTAATAATTCAAAGTTTAGTATTTGTTTGGAGTCAGTTAGACTTTGTTAGACATTGAGATGTGTACCTCTAGACCCATTTGTATGTTACATGATATATGCTCATGACAAAGATAGTTATTTGATTATTTAAACATGAAAATTAAAATGGGTAAGTTGGGTGCATGTATACCAATTCAAGTTATGTTCTGAAAGCATAATAGATGCAATGCATGATGTAAATAGGAATACATTTCTTAATTGAGCGTCAATGCAAATATGGATTTTTATATAAATTTGGGATGTATCTGCATCAATATGTGTTATTGGTGAACTAACCTACA
>ML778744.1:280311-312262 GCA_009831015.1 Picea engelmannii
TGTTATTAGATTTATCATTGAGAAGATGTAGAAGAAATGTGTAAATAAAAATCAATGAAATAATGCTAAAACAAAGTTGTTAATGTGTAAGTATTTAAATAAATAGTTAATTGCTTAGCATCCTATGGATGGGTGCTACAGTGGATGTATCTCCCCTATAAAATCTAGGCCCCATTGTCTAAAAGGAGATTCTACTAAAATGGGAGAGACTGCAATTTCCCTTTCCCATCGAAGATTTGACATTCATGGCACTTTGAAACTTCTTTATAAACATCAGGGAAAATGCTAGGCCAATAAAAACCATCTCATAAAATTTTGTGTACAGTCATCTTCCAATAATGATGACCTTCGTAGTCACCTTTGTGGAACTCTTTGATGTTTTTCTCTTCTTCTTCTTCTATCAAACAACTCAATGAAATTCCCCCTGGATCTTTCCAGTATAGCAATTCATTTACTAGACAAAATTTTGTTGCCTTGAGTTTAAAAAATCTAGCCTTTGTTTTACTATACTCAGGAGGAGCCTGCAGATTTTTCAACACAAAAATGATATCTACATACCATGCAGAGTCAAGAAACTTCAGAGATAATTGTGGAGTCACCCTTTCTTCCTCTGCTGCATGGTCTGATAGATCTGTAGTAAAATTTATTCCCAAGAGTTCGCAGTTTGTTTGTGCCATCAATCTAGCAAGTCCCTGTCCTTTGATCAACTTCATGGGTTTGATTTCAAGATCGTATTATAACAACACTGCAATCCATTTTCCCCTCTTCCCTTTAGGATCGGGTTGTGTCAAGATGTCCTTTACTGAGCTACTGGGAACATAAGTCGTGGTGTGTGAATGTAGGATGTAAACCCTGAATTATTTCAATGCCTTGACCAAAGCATACACTTGCTTCTCCATGATATCATATTTTAAAGGAGAATCTCTCAATGTTTTATTGTAGTATGCTATGGGATTCTCAAAACTTTGTTCGTCTTTCTGGAGTAATACACTTTCAATTGTGTGTTCTGAGGCAAATGAGAACAATATGAAATATTTCTCAAAATTTGGACTAGCCAATACATGAGCCTTTGTCAATGCCACCTTGATGTCTTCAAAGGACTTTCTTGCTTCAGGAATCCATTTTATTTCATTTCCCTTTTTTAGCATGTTGGTGATGTGTTTTATGATTTCAGCTAAATTTGGGATAAACCTTCTCAGAAAGTTTACTTTCCCCAGGAAAGATTGTACCTCCTTTTTTCTTCTAGGTATGTCGATTTTCAATATCCCCTTAACTTTGTTGGGGTCCACCTTTATCCCTTCCATCGAAATAATGTTTCCTAAGAGATTCCCTTATTCCATGGAAAAATTTGACTTTTTTGGATTTAGTGATATGCCAAATTTTCTGCATTTTTCAAATGCCCTTCTAAGATGCTTGAGGTGTTCTTCATATAAGGCAAAATACACAGTAATGTCATCAAGATAGATAAAAATAAATTTATCTTTTTCATCAGCAAAATCTATATCCATAGCTCTTTGAAATGTCACCTATGCATTCATAATCCCAAAAGGCATTTTTTCATACATAAATATTCCCCATGGTGTAGTGAATGCAGTCTTTTCCTGGTCATCAGGGTGCACCATAATGTGATTATATCCAGAGAAACCATCTAGCATTGACATCCTTTGAGAGCCCACTACCTTCTATAGAATGTAATCCATTTTAGGAAATGGATAGTTGTCCTTTAGAAACACCTTATTTAGATTCCTAAAGTCTACACACATCCTAATTTATCCACTCTTTTTTCAGACTGGTACCAGATTTTCCACCCATTTGGAAAACCTTAGGGACACTATGATTTTTTCTTCAAACAGTTTCTTTACTTCCTTTTCTATCAATGGTAACAACAAAGGGTTTATTCTTCTTAATTTCTTTTTGAATGGATTGTGATATTCTTTAATTGGGATAACATGCTGGATTGTACTGGTATCATATACTTTTAGATCATCATAGCTCCAAGAAAAAACATTAGGGAATTATTTCATTAATTTGACATACCTCTCTTTGACTTCAGGATTGAGCTTCCTGGACAACTTCACTATATTTGGATCTCCCAGAGTCCCAATATTGCAATATTCCACGTCCCCTTCATTTATTGTGATCTTCAGACTTCTGGCTACGTCATTGTTATCAAAAAAAAATTGTAATGGTACCAGGTCCTTGGGGATGATATTACTCTTTAGCTGAATGATATCTCATCCAACAATCTGATTGTCAAAATATCCTTCTTTTGTGAAAGTGACTGCATATACCTCATCATCAAAATATTCATCATCAATGTTTGAATTTTCGAACTCGTTCTCCATTTTGAGGAATATTTCTATCTGCTTGTCATTTTCGAAGAATTGCTAGTGCTTCATATTGTCTGGTACTGTTGGCCTATACTTCACCTCCACCTTATAAATTTTCTCAAAAAAAAATTGGAACTCTAAAAATTGTTGCTGAAGTGACCAGGGCATCAACAACGTGATTATGTTCTCTTGGAATTGTTGAGAGATTGCATTTTTGAAATTTCTCAAGGAGGTATAGTACCTATAAAACCTCAATTTGGGATATTTTTCTTGGTAGATGCCTTTGATTTGATTTATAATTAGCTCAAAATATCCATGTACAACAATTCTTTTGGCACCCAGCTCTTCTAAAACTTTCAATCCCAATATCAACGCTTCATATTCGGCCATGTTATTAGTGCATTCAAAAACAAGTTTGTAGGAACACAATTTTGAGTCTCCTTTGGGGTGGTTGATCCATATGCCAAATCCATCTCCTTCTCTATAGGAAGCTCCATCGAAATTCATCTTCCATAATTGGTCCTCTGCATCATCTTGCTTCTCTGAAAGTTCCTCCATTTTCCCTTTAAGGTTATCTTTGTCAGCCATAACGATTTATGTTTCTTCTTATTCGGAGCATAGGTCATTGAAGAAGATGGAAGATCCTAATTCAATATCCACTAAATAGATAGGATGATTTCTAGGCTGTGATTTATTGCTGACCATTAATTTAAGCAAAACCTCCCTGTATAGTCTTTTGTCTTGACCAAAGACAGGAATAGTAGCATAAGACATATCCATCTAAAGAGTTCATTTCAATTTTTCATCCCATGATCTGGACAATAGCATGCCGAACTTTGGAGGGATATCAACAACTATTACATCCATAATCATACTCTTTGCTGGGATTTGTGCCAAAGACACCACCAGATCTTTGATCATGCCAAGGAATTTCACTTTTCTTGAATCAAAGGAGAACAGATAATTATAAGATCTTTTGACATCAAGGCCCAATTGGTCCATGACCACTTTGGGCATCAGGTTGTGAGATGCTCCAAAATCTAGCATAGCATTGTGTAGATTCATGTTGTGGATCTTCAAACTGACATAAAAAGGAGGAACTTCTTCATTCTTAGTTCTTTCTTCTACTCTTGGCCCAAATAAGATGGTTGGGTGATCATCTTATATGTTTAGGGTGTTAGAGGTTTTCCCCGTCTTAAGCATCTTGATGATCTGATTTATGTACTCACTATTCTTAATCAATTCATTAAATGGTACCAAAATTTTTATCTTAGCCATTTGACTTTCGAAATAAAAAGAAGACGGAGTTTTTTCTACCTCTTTGGTGACCACCTCTTTCCTAGTCAATAACCTCTTATGGGGTTCTTCCTTTTTCTTCCCCTTTTCCACAGTATCCTTCGCAACATAATATTTCAGAGTGGATTCCCTTGCGGCTGAATCTTTTGCAACAAAATATTTTTTGGTTTGACTAGAAGAAGGTATGTTGTTTTGAGCTTCTTTGGAGGGATTCGACTTTGGAGGATTACCATTTGGAGGGTTCAGGGGTATATTTTGATTTTAGAGGTCATATTTCCTTTGGAATTGCATGATGGAATTTTGTAATCCAGTATCATAGTCTTCCTTTTCTACTGATACCCTGTCCTCTTCATTTGGCAGAAAGATCTCACTTGCATCCATGAACTGGTCATGTTCTTCTTTGGTAAAAAATATTTCTATCTCTTTATCATCACAACAATTCATGTTATCTTCGAAATATCCATCATAACCCTCATTTACATAATTATTTTGGAAGGGAGGCCGGATTTGTTGTTCCCCTTGATTTGCCCGGTTTCCCTGATTTTCTTGGTTTCCCTTAATTGCCTGGTTTCCCAGATTCGCTGGATCTGCTTGATTTTCCTAAATTCCTTGATTTGTTTGCCCAATCTATGGAATAGTTGGTCTCCTCAAATTTATAGGTGGACCATCAGCCTGTTCTCTGGGGTTAGGCCTATTTCCTAGAGCCATCCTTTCCATCATCCGCTCCATGTTTCTCATCATCGCTTCAAATCTTTCCTCTGATGTTTGAGATGTCGAAGGTTGTGATTTGTCTTGAGCTCTGTTTGTGTCTATGCTAGCATTATTTTTCATCTTCCCTGAATCCATTAGGTTCACTTCTACCTCTATAGCATCAGTCATCATATCGTCCAATGTGGTAGATCTTCATTCTCTTAGTAATAAAGCAAAGTCACTTTCAAAAGAATCAACATATTTGAGTTGAACAACCTTGGGGGGGGGTTTACTTCATCAGGAATAGCATTATACACCTTCATGAATCTAGCCAAAAACTCTTGTACCATCTCATGAGGTGATCTCTTCATATTGTTATACAGGGTCAACAATTGAAGGGGATTTTTCTTATCCCCCCATTTTGAAAGGAAGTTTGTCCCAAAGGCCTCGAAATCTGTGATACTACCTGTTGGAAGGGCTCTAAACCACTTCCTCACATATCCTGCAAGGATTTGTGTAAACAACCTCATCTTCACATCTTCATAGTCCACTTCTTCCAAGTCTATGAAATCATTAAACCAATCTAGATGTTTTTGGGCTGATATGTTACCTTYGACATCATATAGTTTAATCCTTAGATTGTAATCTTGAGGCAGATCATGTAGTTGAGCGGGTAAAATGAGGGGAGAAAATATGGATTCCATAGTTGCTGTGAGGGGTCAGAGTGGACATTGGTTCTGAGAAAGGGTCACTACAATCTTGAAAGATATGGCTAAAACTAGATCTTGGAATCTTTTTTCATCAAAGATAGTATCACTTAAACAAGATTCAGACTTAGTTCTGAATAAGGATTGTTCAAATTTTATGTCAAACTCAAGGTCTTTGATTCTAGTCACTCCATCTCTAGGAAAGGATAGATATCGGTCTGGATGCAACACTGGGGTCACATGCATTTATTTTATTCTATGTACAATCTTCTCAGGGTCAGACACAGGGATTGCAACTTCTGGGTCTGGATTTCTCCTGGTGTGAACTTTCTTAGGAGCCATGATTTCTATCTCACAAGGTGTGGTGCAACTGGTCACTAAATAATGGAGTCGTCGGGGTAAAAATAATATCAGCCAATAAGGTATTTGATCCACTATCACCCTCAGTAATCAAACTAAATCTTTAACTCGTTTTCCCAGGGAATATTTTTTCAATTTAGTCCCCAACAATGGCGCCAAAATTTTAGCAATCTGTAAATTTTATCTGGCTGATAGACAAATGATAGAGGTAACTATTTCAACCAGCTTTAGAGATGAGGCACTAGCCTTCTCAATTCAGAGAGGGATCTCTCATGTCACTTGATATTTCTTTAGGAATTGGTGGCTAGACTAGGTTTGTTTTGGGGGTTGTTTAATAAAGTTGTTGGAAAGGAAGGGGAGGAACACACAGAGCTATGGAGTCAAAATTCTGAAAGTGAATAAAAACAATGCATCCGCCAATAGAACTCTCCAGAGGATAAACGCTAAATGAGGCATTGAATCTAAGTTATTCTTAAATTTAAATAGAGTTTAGGAAGATAAATAAAACAAATAACTGCATCAGAGAATTACCAAAATGAATTCTGAAGTAGTTAAGAAGACTCTCACACATTTTAAATTTCTTAAGCCAAGAGCATCACAAGATGAATTCTGGGCCTTGAACTCTTGAATTTAAACAGAAGAAAATGTAAATGAAGTAAGAAGTCACATGAAATACATATGATAAAAGGAAACAAAGCTCATATCACCACCCTTTAGAATATTTTCATAGAGACTTCAAAATATTCTACATTTATATTCAATTCAGATTCAAAAAATTTACAAAATAGAGTTTGATATAACCAAAAGGTGCTCTTGCACTTCTACCAACATTGATTCATTCAAGTAACCCAATACTTATACAATTTGATAAAAATAACTGAAACTGAAGGGTTTCATCTTCCAAAATAGTTTCGACTGACAGTTTCGGTATACGAAACGATTTACAATGATTGACAAAAAATGTTTCAAAATTATGGGCAATTTCTCTCACTGTTCAGTTTCTTTCCCACCATCTGTCTCACTTTGGTATTCTATTGGATCTGTGTATCTTATGACACTTGGGGATCACTTACTGGCTCCAACGATATTGCACTTTGTCTTACCCAGCCGCACGATTTCCTTCCATTGCAAATCAGAGGGGATTCCACAATCCATCATCTCTTTAATCAAAATATCCAAGTCAATGCACATGGCATAAGACATAGTCGGCATGCCGACTTTCACTATTTTGAACTTATTCAAAATTTCAAAGTCTGTATCCAAATATTCTACCAGACTTGGGCCTTTCAAACTTTCTTCCATGGCTTCAAATTTAGAATGGTCCATTCTTCATTGCATGAGGAGAGTATTGTAATCTTCTTGATTGTATAATGAACCTTTTCCCCCAAAATGATGGGAGGCCTTTGATAAAAAATTGTTCAAATGCATCTTTAAACTCCTGTATGTTGTGCTCCATCTGCATAGCTTTGTTTTGGACCGATATGAGCAGGTTATGTTTGGCGATGATTTTCCTGGCTGAAATGATCAACACAGTCCTATCTTTTACCTCGATAGTTTGAAGATCGGCAGTTGGCACAGAATTGAGTAAGTCAATATCATTTTGGGCCCATTCTAAGGGATTTTTGGCTAACACTTCATTAACAACAACACACCTGCTCTGATCTATAGCAACCACACTGTCTTTGTCATTTTTAAAATTTAGATAAACCTTGAATTTAGCAGCTTCTGCAGCAATAAAATCCCATATGACATGTTTGGCTCCCTACAATAATGTTTTGCCTTTTAATCTTTTTTTTCATCTTACTCACTCTCTCTTGCAAATCTTGATTATATCTGTGAAGTTGAGCCATCTTCTCATCTTTCACCTTCATCTCTTGTTTCAACTTTTCTATAGCCTCGTTGAGACCTTTGATCTCTCCTATTTTGATGCTTACCTGGGACATATGTTGGACCAACCCTTCAGTGCTAGATCCAAACTATGTATTAGTAGGTACAATGACAGCCATATCTGATGTTGTTTCCTATGCTTGTGACCAATTCTCTTTCTCTTTTTCCAACTGCAACACTTTACCTTTGTAATTGAGTGTCTCTTGTCTGAATGTTTCTTGCTCCTGTTCCAAAGAAGTCAATTCTGATGTTTGTGGATGGTATGTAGGTGACATCTTCAACCTTTTCTTTAAGCTTTGGATCATCTTATCCTTTTCATCAAGAGAATATTTCACACCCCTTGAGGACCTTCAGACTATAGTCTTTTGACTTGTGTCATCCAGGCTTTGTTAGATGCCTTTTCCTGTTTCAATTGTCCATCTAGTCATGTGTTGTCAATCTTGAAACCCTCATACCTAAAGTCAAATAATCATAATATAGCATATCACTGACATTTATGTGGGACTTTAATTTTTCAGGGGCACCAATATTTTCATAGTGAATTTTGATCTTAGATACCTTATCATCATCAGCCACTGCTATGTTAAATGTTTTCTTTTCCACATATATGACTGAGAGTAAGGAATCCTTAAACTAGGAAGTCTTTTCCACTTCAAGAAAAAGGTCCCTTATTTCACCGTTGGCCATACTTCCCTTCACAGAGTATTGGTTCATTAAATATTCCTTGGACTGATAAATTTCCCCAGGTGTCTGGCTAAATATGTGTTTCCTGCTGCTAAAAACCTTTGTGCTGATTTCAGTTTGTGTCTTATTTCATGTACCTGCTTCTTTGTTCTTGGTCACGCCTTCTATCATTTCCATGTATGTTTTCTCTTTGGGCTCTTCTTCTTCCAGGTTGAATATTTGAGAGAATGCTGTGATTTTCATGTTCTTGAGAATATCTTGCTGGCTACTGGTGCTCAGGGCTTCTGAACTTCTCCTCTTATTGTAGATGGTCATTTTAGGAGCTTTGACAATCAACCTAGGAGAAGGTTTATGGGCTGGGCTCCGTTGAGAAGTTGGTTTTGTTTGTTTTGTTTGATCATGCTACATAGTGACCTTCATATCTACACAAGTTTCTAGATTGGCCAACTTATCGAATCCTTCAACATGCTCGTGTTCATAGGGGCCTTGTCTACTTGTCAATATTCTATTTGATATGATCTGGTGTGGGTCATATTTTCTTCCTTGCAACTGTGTGAACCCAAATTCACTGAGTTTGGATTGAATCTGAGGCAAGCAGGACTTGTTCTTCACCAAAAAGGGACCTACTATGAAAGGAAATTTTAGATTAGAATCCTTGTGTGCTTTCAAAAAATGCTTAGTCCTTGAGATGATCCTCTATCTTATGAACTCCAAAGAAAGACTCTAGGAGTCAGAAAAACTGGTAAAAGGTAAGGTCCTTCTTGGTAGCCATATACCCAAATCATAGTGGATTGTATGAACAACATTCAGTCTCCTACTCTGCTCTCTGGATTTGGTTACAAACTTCTTTTCATTTCTTCCAGGACCCTTGGCAAGTCCAAACCGAAAATAAGACTGTACACCCTTGATATAATCATATTGATGAAAATAAGCATGGTGATTCTTTTACACTCGGTTGAAATAAATGCAGTCTCAGGAAATTCGGTTATGTTAGATTCTAGGAACATTTCAAACAAGTGCATGTAGTATCTGAAGTGACTGATGGACATTCTCTATAAATTGTGATCATCTATTGTTCCTCGAAGGGCTCTGACACTATGGAGGAGGACTCTGGTATACTAAGGGTGTGATGGAGCAATGGACTGTCTATTTCACATAAAACCTCTGACCCTAATTTATTCAAAATGACTCTTTCTTCCTGAGAATATCTCTCTGTACACTAGCTTACAAATTTAAGGAAAGTAAAGACTACTTCTACGACGTAAGGGGTGATGGAGGCTTGAGCCACTTCGAGGAAAGGTATGTGTGTTCCAACATTGTCCAACAAATTCGATCTCTACATAGAAATGGGTGAGACTGTTATCTATGTGTCGAAAATATCAGAGTCTCTATCAATTAGGGCTTCTTCTCTGGAGGAAATTTCTTGCTCATTTATGGATAAGACAACATGATTAGCAGCCATGGTGAAAATACTTGTTAAGCGTAGAAAGAAGCACGAACCTGGTTTAGTTCTTGAGCTTGATTTTCAAAGGGAGGATTTGAGCCAAATTTCTGAACGTTTGAATACTTTGAATTATCATAAACTAATGTTGGGGGTTCCTCCTTTTATTGGTATCTATTGACATCCACAGTTGGAGAAAATGATTTTAGGTGGACCTCTTTTCACCTCAATGTGCCTCTGAGTGTGCCACACGTCCATAATTTAAAACATGATGGTTTTCCCTAGCCCACCCTCGATTCATTAATATTTGCGCTACTTCAATCGTCGATATCAGTTTCAGTGATTGATCCAGGCCTCTTTAAGATCTATGGTCCACATTCACCCAGTATCTTTGGCATTGGGGGTTGGAGAAAGTGGTTTTAGTCAGAATTCATTTTTCCCCGATGTTCCTCTAGAGGTGCCATGCGTCCACTGATAAAACCATGACGGTTTTCCCCGCCCCGCCCTCAATTGCTTAAACTTTGCTCTATTTCAATCCCCAATATGTGCCTTAACCATTGATCCAGGCCACTTTCAAGATCAATGGTTTGTCGAGTCTTTCTCTTCAGACTTTCGCTACATTTGTCCATACACTGCTAGATATAGCCGGGTCCTCTAAATTATCATGTCTCCTTAGCTACATAGCCTTTCTCTAAAATTCTGACACTTGGATACCATTTGAAAATTGTTATGGTGATAACAGAGAGAAAATTTACTCTGGAGAAATTATTCACTTCATATTGAGTCTGCATCCCTTCGTCATTTTAAGTCTGAACACATTGTTCAGCCCCCAAGATCTTCCCTATTTGATGGAGAACCTCATTATCTCTCTTATATGAGATTGCCTTTGGTGGAGGATTAAAGTGGTGGAGGCCCAGCTAGAAGGAACTTATTTTTTTGTTTTCGAACATGCTAACACAAAATTTTGTCATTCATACACTTTTGTTGATTACATTTTAATAGAAATACTCTTTTCTCGTCTAATTAATGTCTCACAAATACTTGAATTGTTATTCCATGGGCATATTTGTTATGAATATTGATGGATTATGCTATTATATGTGCTAAACTTATATTTTATCACCATATGCTTGTGTATCTTGGTTGTTGAGGACAAGTTGCAGGTGTATAGATTTGAGTCAAGTGCTCAACGGTGGACTTCATTGAACATACGGACAAGGTATGCTCTTTATTTTTTCCTTTTAGAATGTTTCTTTATATAGCATACTTGAGATTAGAGTTGATTTATGAAATAATTTATGTCTTTTGTGGTTTACCCCATGTCATAGATTCATTTCCCTCATAATAGAATTGGAGACCATACTAGGGATTGAATCTTTTTTGGGGGGTTTGGAGTGTTTTTCTCCTTTGATTTCTCTCTGTTATATTGATTTTCTTGTCGTCCCACTGCTTGACAGCCTTTTTTCTCTTGGAGTATGAGTTTTTTGGCCTTATCCTTAACTTGGCAGTGTTCCAATACATATACACGAGTTTTCCCTTGAAAAACACGTACATACACGAGCTGTCATTCTTCAAGGTTCGTATATACATGGTTTTCTCCTGAACAGTCAAATACATCAACCTTGCTTGTTTGATTGTTGTTTTTGGTGTTTGTTGGGTAATTTTTGATGGTTTTTGAGTCTTCTTGGGTCTCTGTCATGACTGTTAAGTTCCCGCAGAGTGATAAGAAACCTTTCTTTGGTTGAATTTTTGGGTGGTCTTTCTTTCTCATCATTTTTGTTTCATTTGTTGTCCTTGCACCTTGTGTTGGGTGTTTTCTTCTTGATATCCTTCTTGGTTTGTCTACTTTTTCTTACAATAGGGTTTATATATCAAGTTGTGGTGCATTCCTTGGATTTTCATTTCCTTTATATTGAAAATACAAAAAATATACATTTTGCAACATGGAATTTGATCTTCTGGGTTTTTATCATTGATCTTGATACATGTATGGAAAGGTTGCATCTTATTTGAAATCGCAAAATTGAATTGAAAATTTCATTTTGAAAAGATTATCATTTATTGAGAATTGAAATTAGAAATTTTCATTATATTCATATTCATTTCTTTCACTTGTTAATTCATAACATCATCAGTTTCATGACCACATATTTTGAGTAAACAAATCCACTAAAAGTGACACTGATAAATCTAAAATTGATTAGAAATGATTTTATTTTCAGGGTGCACAAACTAGATTAAGATTTAGAGCCTTGGAATAGGATTTTGTGAGTAAAATTCTCCAAGGATATTAAACTCAACATATGTGTCTGACTAAGGGAGTGGTGAAATCCATTATCTAATTGGTAACGTTAGGAGGCTCCGCTCATCTTAGATTTAAGAACGAGGTCATGCGAAGCCAGTTGAGGAGATATCCCTCCAATACCTTCTTAGTGTCAGAGATATTTCTGGGGATCTATTCATATATGGGGGTCTTGCTATTACCTTTACCTATGTGAGAGGAAGTGCTTTAGATATTTTGGGCTTTGTTACCTTGCCCATACAGTGCACCTGACTTACGAATGTTCCCCTACACATTGGTTATATCATGGTGGCTTATTTTTCTGACATAGGTAGCCACATAGGTTACTTGCAGGGGTTATTTTGTAGGTACCCTGAATCAAATAAGGGGCAGACAACACAAAACCTTTATGGAATATTACCTCTTCGAGGGGATATGACCAACTGGTTGTTAAGCCCACAAGGGCCCTTATAAGTGATTTGGATACCTCTGATCTTTTGAAGGGAGTCTTCAGCCCCTCTTGGGTGAGGCATACATACTTTAGGGAGGGAGGCCCCTTTCATCCACTTTATCATGTTTGTGTGCATATTGGCCTTTTTTATTACTTTGGTGTTCTCTTTGATTGTTAGTTGGCCTTAGGATTTGTATTTATATCTCAAGTCTTGATTCATTGTGGATCTATACCCTCTTCCTCGCAGGTCTCGCCATTTTTTGAAATTACCACCTCATCTTAAGTCTTTTCCTTCTAAAAGGCATAAAGTTATCAAACATGGTACACACACATCCACCTACCATAATTGTGATCATACAAGGATGATTACTGAGTGGATTCAGAAAGATACTAAGAGTCCTTCGACTCCCATTCCTACAATAGTTAATAGTGTTCCTTCAACACCTTCAACCACTATGGTTGTAGTGCCGACGGTTCCCATCATCACTCCTATCCAGCCTACGTTTTCTACTCAACCCATTGTGATGAACCATTTTGGGTATATTTTTGGTACACCTGGGTAAAACACGGAGTCCATCCCTACGAACTCTATCCCTTTTATGGTATGCCAAATTTAACATCACAATTTTCATCCTCTATTCCATTATCTAATCATAACCCTAGTATTGGACTTGGGGGAATGTATCCTCCACATATTCCACTTTTGTTTGGTGGTTCTCATATTCCCCAAATGAATCCTACGGTTGGAAGCCAACCTCCTTTTCAGCCTGGGTCTAATCTTAGTCTTCATGTTCCTAGATGGAGAAATCAACCAAGTGGACAAGATGTTTCTTATGTTCTGTATTTTACACCTACCTCCTCCACATTGATTCCAACCAACACATTTGGCATGATTAATCCACCTTTATCCTATGTATTTCCACCCACAAAAGGTCAGTTTCATACTTTGGGCAACCCCCAACCTGGAGCTACTCTAGTTGGGGGAAATGTTTACAACCCTCATCATAACATTCCTACTTCAATGGTGCCCAACCAAACACTTGTGAATCAGTTTTGAGGGGGATCGTTCAACCCCAAACAGGGCCATGGTGCATACAAGAACCCTAGATGGGATGCGATTCCCAAACATCAATATTTCCAGGGATATTGGGGCCATATTCCACAACCGGTTAAAGTTATCGTATGTCCCCCCAGGTAGATCTATGTACCATTTCTCCGCGACCCCTGTGAGGGTGCATTGAAACAATATTAAACAAATAGAATTGTCGTTAATGGAATTGGAAGAGGACCAAAGATGAAAAGTAGTGAGGTGATCACCAGGATCCTCACCAGTATTTCCCTTGAATTTTGGAATATCCAAAGGAAGATTGGTGGGGACGAGAGGCCATGTTGGTTCATGACACACTAGGTCATTCATTAATATTGATAAGTATGGAAAATTGATGCTCAATTGTCCATACTTATCAATATTAATGAACGACCTAGTGTGTCATGACCCAACATGGCCTCTCATCCCCACCAAGCTTCCTTTGGATATTCCAAAATTCAATTGAAATACTGGTGAGGATCCTGGTGATCATGTCACTACTTTTCATCTTTGGTCCTCTTCCAATTCGCTTAACGACGATTCTATTTCTTTAAGATTGTTTTAATTCACCCTCACGAGGGTCGCAGAGAAATGGTACATAGAGATACTTGGGGGAACATACAATAACTTTAACAAGATAGTTTTAGTCTTTCTCAACCTCTTCCAATTGTCGGTTCATTACGACATCGACATAGAACTTCTTTCGGCACTCAGCCAGGACAAGGCCACTCATATCTCAGATCACATCCAAGAGTGGTGCAGACAAAAGAGGTTTATCAAATCCTACATTCCTCCATAGTTCCTATTGGAATGGTTTCTTAAGTCTTTACTGCCTTATATTTTGAAGGATGTCTCTACATTTTGGGTAACATCTGAAGAGGAAGAAATTTTTAAGGCCCAACAGTTATATCTCATATCCTCTTAGTCTGGGATGTTATACAAAATTCTTCATGACGCACCGAGGTCAAACTACGACCCTAGATAGAAGCTCGGGCCTCATGCCGATGGAATTATAGGCTCTGCAAATGTTAAAGCTATAGACTTGGTGAAAATCCATTTGAAATAGTTTTCTCTAAGCCAATATGTAGGAGGATAAGCTTCGTATGTGTCCTCCAATCCCACTTAGTCGATAGACATACATTCTGTGCAATCGTCGACTAACCTGAATGGTAACCAAAAACTAGGAGGGAATAAAAGGAAGGGACGTGGTAACAATAATAAGGATGGGAGGAATAATTATAATAAACCCAAGGAAAATGCTAATAATGATATATTGAAGGTTAATTCTGGTGAGGGAAAGAAAGAGAAGAAGAAGGTGAAATTCCCGTGTAAGATTTGTACTAATGATCACCCTACCCACTTGTGCCCCAAACTAGAGGATGTTGCGAGGATTTTATCTCTACCACCCATTGTGTTGACTAATCCTTTCCCACATAATCAACACCTATCCTCGATCTCCTCTAATTTCTAAAATGAGGTGAGCGGGAGTCAAAACCCATCGACGCATGACAGTGACCATTTATGCATCAATATGGTCAAGTCTCAGGTTAATGTAGCCACTTGGTCTCATGATTATAGTCATTCATAGTCTGTTCCAAGTATAGAGTCTCCCCCTCCCCTAGATATGCATTTACAAATATTGGTGTTGGATTGTATTCATCCCTTATGGTTACCTTTGATTTTGTGGAACCAATTCATCATATATATGCCATGTCCAGTAGGTATTCTTTGTCAGTGAGGTATGTTCCTTTTCGCACTTCGTATTTTAATGATCCTTGGACCATACCTTCCTTGATTGCATCTTTTGAAGGTCAGTCACATACTGGAATGACCATGCCATTGTCAGCAACAAAGATAGCGTATCAGGTTGTTCTTGACTCTTCTGCCGACCCAAATCCTGTCTCCTCACAGATGAATGAGAAGGATCTTGTTCTTAAGCATGTATGGGCCACTTCATCATATTTCTCACATGAATGCCTCGATGACAATTTACCCTCGGATGAAGTAATCATAGAGGCCATGAATGGTTCTGATAGGTCATTAGATGATATGCATCATCTCTCTTATTTACTCCCAGAGCTTGCTAGAATCAAATAAGATGATTTTAGATCTACCTTGAGTGAGATAGTCACTCACGTTGTAGTTCCACTTGATACGCACAACATTTATGCCGAAGGAAACATGGTAAGTATCTCTCCTATCATCATGATCGATATCTCTCGTATTCCTGGTAAAGTTGAAATTATATATATCAGTGTGGATTGTTCACCTGAAGAAATTTTGATCTACACCGAGCTCTTCAAAGAATTATGTGATGCATTTTCTTGGTCGTATGAAGATATGCTAGGAATCGACCCTCAAATTTTTGAACATGAGATTAAAACCTACCCGGATGCTAAACCTATTCAAAAACAAATTAGAGATTTCAATCCTAGGAAGGCCCCTACTATTAAGGCAGAGGTGGAAAAACTGCTTAATGTAAGTTTTATCTACCTTGTTCCCTTTACTGAATGGGTATACAATCTCGTTCCTGTGAATAAGAAGCAAGGAACCATCCATGTATGCATGGATTTTCGAGACCTAAATAAGGCATGTCCTAAAGACAAATTACCGACACCTTTCATTGATTATATTTTTGATGAGTGTGCGAGAAGTGGGGTTTTTTCCTTTATGAGTGGATTTTCAGGATACAACCAAATTCAAATTAAAGTCGAGGATCAACATAAGACAAAATTTATTTTTCCTTGGGGTACTTTTACATACTGGAAGATGCCTTTTGGCCTTAAAACCGCCGCAGCGAGCCTTCCAACGAGCCATGAACTTCACTTTTCATGATCTAAAGTATATATTCAAAGCTTATCTCGATGATATCGCTACTTAATCTCACAAGAGAGTGGATCACTCTACCTACTTTCGACTAGTTTTTGAAAGATGTCGTTGTTATCGCATACATTTAAACCCTCATAAGTGCATATTTTGCATGAGGTTGGGTCTTCTTCTAGGATTCTTAGTCTCTGAGACTGGGATCATGGTGGATCCTTTAAAGGCTGAGGCAATACTTTGATTGCCTCCCCCGTGCACTATTTGTCATCTTCAAGGTTTATAAGGGAAATCTAACTTTTTACGTCGATTTAGAGTAAACTATTCCAACATTACTAAGGTTTTCATGTTTCTCTTGAAGAAGGACACTTTGTTTATATGGGATGAGAGAGCCCAAGAATCCTTCGATCCTCTTAAGAAAGAATTGGTATCGACACCTCTATCCGAATGGATGATTGGCAGGGATGATTTTAGGGGCTAAATTTCACTCATGGGCTAATTTTCCATGGTTTTTCCAAAAATGCGATTCACTATTTTAAAAATGATTCGCCCAAATTATATAGGATAAAATTATTTTACCATAAAAATATCCAAAAGTTTATAAAAATATATAAAACACTTAGAAATTTGAATATTTTTACAAAAATATCGCTAAACATTTATTGTTGACATATGAAGGATTAGTAAGATTCGCCTAGGTTTCTACATTTTAAAATAAATTTCCATCCTTAAAATCATCCCTGATGATTGGTATAGTTTTAGTTTAGGAGGATGATGAGCTCCATGATCACATCGTCTACTACCTTAGTCGAAATTTATTTGGTCCCAAACTAAAGTACTCTCATGTTGAGAAGCTAGATTTGGTTGTTGTAAACGCGGTTCAAAGACTACGACACTATATTTTTCTTTGCAAAAATACCGTAGTGGTTGATGTCAATCCATTTCAATACATCCTTACTAGCCGTATTATAGGGGGAAAATATAATAAATGGATTTTCATATTGCAAGAGTTTGATCTCAATTTTGCTTCAACAAAATCTAATAAATCGCTAGTTTTTTTCGAGTTAATATCAGAATTCCCTCGATTAGACAAGGATTTTATTCATGTCGATTCATTTGCGGATGAAGACATTTTTATTGTCTCTTCTTTGGACCCCTGGTATGGAGATATTTTGATCTATCTTCAAACCTTGAATTTCTCTCAACATCTTTTGAGAGAAGATCGACGATGCATACGATATCAATATAAGAAATACCTTATCGTCGACGACACTTTGTATTGCCAAGGCATAGATAATATCTTGCATCGTTTCTTGACTCACAAGGAAGTTGAATCTATTCTTAATGAATGCCATAGTGGGGCTTGTGGTGGTCATCTACTTGGGCTTGCGACAATCCAAAATATTTTGTGAGCTGGTTATTTTTGGCCTTATATTTTTAAAGATTGTGTTGAAGTGGTCAAGAATTGTCACCCTTTCCATGTGTTCTCTCGAAAGATTCCCTCTCATGTAGCCCCTCTTCACCCAGTCATTACTGTCAGTCCCTTAACCAAGTGGGGGGTGGATTTTTTGGATTGCAACCCAACTTTGGCTGGGGGGAATCAACATATTATTGTTTCCATAGACTAATTTTCTAAGTGGGTCGAGGCCATGCCTACAATTAAATTCGATGGTAATATTGTTTCATTTTTTGTGTTCAATCAAATTATAGCCTGGTTCGTAATCCTGAGTGATTGTCACTGATCATGGCATACACTTTGAGAATGAAATGATGAAATAATTAGCATCAAAATTGGTGTTTAAACATGGTCATTCTTCCCCTTAATACCCCTAGGAAAATGGACAAGTATAGGTTGTGAAAAATTCTATCAAGACCATTTTGCATAAAACTCTCAGCCAAAGACTGACTGACATCTCATTCTTTACCCATCACTTTGGGCATACCGAACCTCAGTTAAGAATTCCACTGGTTTTTCTTCCTTCCATTTAGTACACGGTGTGGAGTCGATCCTACCTACTGAATGTGAAATCCCTTCTCTTATATTGGCAGTTAAGCTCCTACCTGACACTTTCGATCTCGAACAATTACTCGTACACCTAGAGAGTCTAGATTAGTAGTGTCGAGATACTTCTACGGATATCGAAATGAATAAACGATGTGTCAAGGTACATTATGATAAGCTTGTTTGTCCTCAGCAGTACACTGAGGGTGACTTGGTCCTCTTATATGACCAAGCCAAAGAACCACTTGGGGAAGGCAAGTTCAACCCCATGTGGCACGGTCCTTATATTGTGCGACGTGTCTTAGAAAAAGGGGCCTACAAATTAGAATATTATGAAGGGAATATGATGGTTGAGCCTAGAAATGGGCTCTAGTTGAAAATATATTATGCTTGATCCCCAAGCTCAGGTGTAAATATTTGTATACTATTGTATCTTAGTGTATATATATTTTCACTTTTGTCATTGTCTTGCTTGTCAAGTTTTCCCTTGGTTTAAAGATGTCAACAGGATCTTCAGTTTACTTAGGATTCACAAATGGTGCCAGTAATCATACATGGAACTTGGCTTCTGCCGCTTGGGGTTTTACTCACCTGAGGTTCAACTGGTGTCTTCAGGTGGCATTTGTCTAGGGACATCAATGAATAAAACGGTTGAATAAAAATCCATTATAAATATTTTGTGCGATGCCATTTCACATGGTATTCATTCTTTAGAATTTCACTTGGACTCCTAGTTAGTACTATGTCAGTTGAACAACAGTTACCATGTGTGAGAGCCTACTCTACTCCAACAATTCCTATGGGTACAAATTTTGGAATGACATTTTGATTTTATTACTTATAATCACATACCTTGAAGTTCTAATTATGTATCTGATGCTTATGCTAATTATGTTTTAGATTGGCATTTTTCACATAACTAAAGTAAAGAAAACACATTCACCAATGTACACATTGTAATATAATTAAAGTCAAAGACCAATGTTTTTTATATTTCATTTCTCCAAAAATATGGTGTTATAGTACAAAATTGGAGCTCACACCCTCAAAACACATATACAGCTGATAAATACAACAAACATGACATCTATGCTTGTGGCGCTAGATGTGTGTCATGATAGCATAGTATGAAATTTGTGAGACGCTGGAAGAGTCGCACCCAAGCATGGGGCACACCTACCACATGTTGTTGCATCGCCTCTGACAGATCCTCTACCTGAACCATGGGAATTCTTTGTGTCAAATGAGATAGGTTTCCCTGCACGTTTTGAAGCACTCTCTCAGTGTCTCCTCCCATTGGCTCATCCCCCCGATGCCTCCATCGATGTCTTGGGATTCCATATGGCCATCGCATACCCACATCTGCGTAATAATACATGTTTTAATTAGTACTTTACATCATCCCGAAAAAAAATTGTTTTTTCTTTTACAAAAATACAAAAAAAATGAAATATTTAAAAAGGTTTTTATACCTATATCTCAGTAGGAGGAACCTAGTGGTAATGGCATGTCCAGATATCCTCTGAAGTCGATCCTTTCATATGGGTAGTCCTCCATATCTATCACCTACTGACACCACCAGAAGAAAAACTTGTTGTTGTAAGGTGTTGGAACCCTACTAGCCCCCAACTGCCTCATCACCTAGGTCCACCATGCCATGGCTGGATCATGAGGTCCGTGCAAAACAATCTCAACTATAGGGCCCAAGCCTGAAAACCACTCGAAGGAAAAACTACATAAGATAGATGTGGACCCGAAGTTCATCTTTCTACCTTGTTTGTAGTCTATCAACTGACTCTTCATATTGTCTAGCAATGGCATGCACCAATCATAAACTGTGGGTCACAAGAACTCCACCGAGTAGAACATAAGTGGCCTTGATGCCTGATGCAACAAGGTCAACCCTGTGATCCACTCCAACATTGGGACACTGATCTTGAGACTTAAGTTGTTGATCACTCTGATTGGTATTTGCCTCTCTACATTCTCGTTCCCTGCAACGCAGTGAGTGGCTATGTAATCCTCTATATTCATGCCACTCCCATCTCTGTGGGCTTTGATGTTCACCACCTCACCCCGACATGACAATCCTATCAGAAAGTATATTTCCTCGACTTCAATCATCAATGGTTTCCCATAAAGTTTGAAGGCCTTTGTATCTGTATCCCAGTAGTTCACCATCATTTGGAGAAATCTCACTTGATCCCTCATTCCTTTGAGAGACTAAAATTTATATATCCCACATCTTATTAATTCCATTTCGGCCCCTAGATATCTTTCTATTGTAGCATCCACCTCTCGATCCTCTCTTTATCTCCACTCTAGAACCATCCTGCAAGTTTAAAATCAAATTTTGAGTCAATATCCTTTAAAAAATTCAACTCATGAACTTGTATGCGAGATGTAGTTTACATAGTCATGTATAGGGCTGCATATACGTAGTCTATTTTGATAACAGTCATGTATAGGGTTGTGTATACATGACCTGATGAATTACAACCTGCGTACACCCTAGTTTCTAGTTTATGCCTGAAAATACTCACAAAGTGAAGCCTACATTAAAATTTTAAACCAACAGAAATGAAGAGAAGGGAAAGAAGACTTACTTGGTCCAAATGGTTATCAAATCCATCACTCGTAGCTCCCAAAATTGGTCGTTGAAAATCAGAGGCAATTGGGCCCAAAATGCACTATTTGGGTAAATAATACAAATGGTATAGTAAAATTGGTTATTCTCACTATTTATAGAAAACATTTACCCACTTTACATAGTGTTTTGTAATATTTTGGCCTAGTGGACTAATAATGCAGTGGATGGAGTTGGTTTTGGTGGTTTTATCCAGGGATTCTTGCAATTTCTAGCATCATGTCACCCATTCGTGACTTTGACGGGTATTTTCGTTGACAAGCATATAGGATAGGTGATCACTCCATTATTCACACTTGCCTTATCCTATAACTACTATTTGTATGCCTTAGGTACAAACCCATTTCTTAGCGACATGAAACCTTTTTTATTCTACTAGAAGTGTCATTATTAAATGGTAGAGACTTACCAAACATGGGTACCCTAGTTAGAACCTTTGTGCCATATGGTGCCCATACAAATATTTTTCCGTAAGACTGAGAGTCCCTTATAGTTGAATATGATTTTTCATTCGAACCTCATTTCTTACTCATAAGCATGATGACCTATACCTATGGGACTCCCACGAGTCTAGTTTAATCTCTTTTTTGACTCTCTCAAAAAGAGAAAAGATTGTTGAGTGAAATTTTCTCTTTCACACTTGTAAATTGGATTTGAAAGGACGTCTATTTGGTATAAGTTTAACCCCTTTTCAGACCAAGTAGACTAAATTTATGAAAAAGGACATTATTTGGAGTTAAGTTGTAATTTCATCTCATCCCCTCACTTGCATTAATGAGCCTATTTTCGGTTCCCGCTTTTGCATTATAAGCCTATTATCTCAAGCAATTTACATCATCATCCAAGAAGAGCCTTGTTTATATCTTTTGTAGCTTGACACCCTCTACCCTATGAGGAAACATTCCCTCGAGTGTCCATATCCTGCATTCACCTCCTTGCATTGAGAATAGGTATGTTCCATTGTTGGAACTAGTTGCTTACTCGTGACACTCATTTCCTCCTCTATATCATAGCATTCATTTGTCTATGAAAAAAAATATATATATGGGTGGGAAAAGAATATTATATCATATTGGTAGCAATTGTGTCACCTTTGAAAAGATCACAAATTTTTGAGTCCACTTTTCATCCAAATTTTGGGTCTAGCATGAACTTAGGAAGTTGATCTCATTACTTAGAGTCTACTCCTTCGACTGGTTAATATTCCAGTCTCTATGGAGAGTTTGATTGGTGCCTCCTGCATCACAAAGTTTCATCATTGAGTCTATGATGCCAGAGTCTTCCATATGTCTCATGCTCTTGTTCAAAGGATGTCTATCAGCCTGTGTTGTCCATTTCTCAGAACTCTTGAGTTTGCATGTCAGCCATACCATCAGTGTGTCTCAGAGTTACATGAATTTATAGTCCTATCATGCACCCTGGTCCTACTTTCATTATGAGTAGGTAACCTTGAACCCAACATTCAATATTTTCTCATTGTTCATTGACTGGGGGGTTTACCTTGTGTTCAACAATAAGAAATCGATTCACACATTGGGATTCATGCATTTTCTTGGATGAAATTATCCTTATTGGTGGTTTCCTCTCCTTTGTCAACAATTTTCATTATTGGCTTCTATTCAGAAGGTATTTTTCGTGCACTGCTTGCATCTGGTGGATGCGAAAGACACACATGGTCATTCATTTGTGAACATGTTCTTCATATGAGTTCCTCCAAATCATCAAGATATTGATTTATACCTCGTGTTAACTGATGAGATATGCCTTAATGATCTCCTTTCAGTGGGTCTCCTTCCAGTGACTTCAGCCCATCTATTATGGAAACGAGACCTAGAGTCCTATGAGTACCTAGAGGATTGCAGTCATTAGTGGCAGGTTCTCTCACCATCAACAATTGGTAATACATAAGTGTCTCCTGATCAATAGATTCTTCAAGTGTTTGAACTCAACTCCTTTATTCACACATGTAAGAATGTACTCGGTTCCTTCATACCTACTTTCATCATTGGTAGGTTGTCTCGCATTTGTTAATGGTATACCATAATGACCGATAATCAAAAGAAGTCTCACTATGTTTGACCTCAACTTCTTTATTCACATGATGTAGAATCGCACCTTTGGTGGATCGTGTAGAAGACTTGAAGACATCAATTCATAGTCACAAATTTCTTGAGATGTTTCTATCATTCATTGGACCAGTACCTATATGACTTCAGTGATCGTAGGAGAACAAATTGTGCTTCATTGTATATAGATATCTCCAAAATGATTTTGAGGTTGGTTTTCACTGGGTGTTAGGGACCTAACCCCTCACGTAGGTAGAATAATATATTTTGATGTAATAAAGGTTAATATTAATAATATCTAGCAATAAGGAAGAATAAGTCCAATGTAAGAAGACCTAATAGAAGATTCCACTTCTAGAAGGATCTTCCTCTAGATGGTTATTTTGATAGACATATTTAGTATAAATAGGAGTCGAGGGTATGAGAATTTTTTTCTTGTATATTATTGTAATAAATATATGCTCTATTGGAGGTTTCCCCCTCGAAGAGGCAAGCGAACATTGCTCTCAGTAATCAAAGTGCTCTTTCTGGTATTATTCTGGCATCATTTTGGTATTATTGTGGTGTTGTTTTGGTTATATTGTTGTTCATTTTCCATTTCTATCATTTTATTTATGTTCTGCATATTTTCTATATCTGGAATATTACAAGTGGTATGAGAGCACTTTCCTCAGCAGAAATTTGTGGGTTAATTTGTTTTCAAAGTAGAGACATATTCTGACATCTTTAAGCTATAGATATCTGTCATTACATGCATAAACCTGCAATCGGGGATTCATACACGTAGGAAATACAAGTGGTACTTAAGCGCACATCTGTTGGCCACCCTTGTAAACCATGTTGGTACCCCTTCAAGTGGTAGTGCATCAGACAACACATGTATACGGATCAACCTAGATTTCATGAATCCCTCTTTAGATAAATCGATCAGCCGCCTGATCATTATAGTGCCATCGAGAACAACACTTGGGAATATACTCTCTAGTACCTGGGTAGTCGAGTAGTACGGCTAAGGGAACGGTCTATCCTCCTTAGTTGTTTTCCTGATATATTGGGTTGAGTACTACTGTTGGACCTCGTAGGTATATCAAAGAGCTATATCATAGGGAAAAACCTTATCTAAAGAACCCTTGAATACCTAGCCTTTCGGAATGGAAACAAAAAACAAAACAAACAATTTATATTGTCGCGCAACTGTGTCTCCTGCATTCGATTTTCCAAATCACTAAACATTTATTCCTGATTAAGAATTTGGGCATATCATCACTCCAGTATTCTTCAGATAGGAATATAACTCCGTAGGTGTAAAAAAAATAAAAATAAAAATGAGTTACACCATTATTTGAGACCTATTCCATTGGATTTCTCTCTTCACCCTTATCACATTCATACCTATCATTTTTCAGAAATTGTTTTAACCCCAGCTGCCCCTTTTTGATTCTCTCTTCATAATGGCCCATACCCATAGCCAAGACTTGGAATCTCACTTCAATACCTTGCAATCTAATTTCACAGAGAACCAACAAGAAGTGAGACGGCTTAGTACCAATATTGTCACCATCAATAAAAATATGCATTCCTCCATCACCGCATCAATCGAAGAACTCAAACAAGACCTCAAACAAGATATTACTACCCATATTGAATATGTCTCTATGATGATCTACACCAAGATACATATCCCTGCAGATCCTCCCTTATATAACCCACCTTTGCATATCGAAGATGAAACATCCTTTCATTTCCATAATTTTCATCCCCATCACTTTCAGCGTAACCTATGCCTTCCACATGTGGATGTGACCAAATTTGATGGCTTAGATCTGTTATGAGGGAAAAAATATCTATGGCCAAGGGTAAACCACAACAGACAGGTATGACTGTAGAAATCAACTCAATTCTATTGTATGCTATATAAACTATTGTGTAATATAAGAAAGAGGCCTACCTCGATCCAACATTTGATGATGTTCCATTGTTGAGCACTTCGACCCAAAGATTTATACCTACAATAAGTTCTTAATAAACAAGCAAAGAAAGTATATAGTGATAATGTAAAGGGGTTAGCACATTAGATATCATAAACCATTGATAAACATTACAAACATGCCCATGGATAATAATGATATATTTGTATGAATCCAATAGGATGGGAAAGGAGTATTTCTATTAATAATTGATCAACAAAAGTGTCAACATTATAAACTTCCATGTCGGCACGGTTAGAAACCAAGGAACCAAGCTCCTTCCAACTGGGTTTCCACCACTTCAATCCTCCACCAAAGGCAAGCTCAAAAGAGAGAGACAATGAGGTTCTCTCAACAATAGGGAAAGAGCTTGGGGGATAAACACTATGTTAAGACTTGAGGGACAAAGGGATGCAAACTCAATATGAAGTAATTTATCTAGAGTAACTTTTCTCTAAAAGTTGAATGCTTTCTCCCCGTTTCCATAGCTCAAAATTGTGCTCTTAAAGCCTTCAAAATGCAACTGAAGGGTCGAGTCAGAACATTTCTAGTATATGGAAGGCCAAGGATCAATGATCTCTTTTTGTGACATGGAAACCCGACTCCATTTTTGTATTTTCTAGCACAAATCTCGATGTACACGGGCTGTAGTGGAGAAGCCTACGTATATGCTTGTTGTATAGTTGATAGGGTGTGTATATGTGGAAAAATGTTTATTTTTAGCTCTGGATTTGTCAAAAAATGGATGATAAGTCTACACAGGAAAATGGAAAAAGGCCCTTTCTGAAAGATAACAATGGTGAGGAAAATCTTGCTATAAAAGATGCCCCCTAATGTTTGAGATCAGAGGAGTATCTGCGATGGCCAAAATACATTATAAATAACCCAGGAGTGGAGTGGTAGAGAACCAACTGGACGAAATCGATTTCTCATTACATTATGTACTGACTTTTCATACATGGCTTCCAAGAATACAATGTAGATCCATGCGAAAAATATGCCAAATAAGTTTTTATGCCCATGAATAGGAAGATACAATGAATTTATATGTCAAAGGTTGTCATAGTCATGAACAAGGCCCAGTGAAACTAGTCTCAAAATCAATCTGAAGATATCTGTATACCATGGAGTACAATCTGATTTCCCATGATCACTAAAATCAAACAGGTGTTGGTCCAATGAAAAGGAAGCAACAACTTAGGAAAGTTGCGGCCACATAGTGATGTCTTCAAGTCTTCTACACTATATGCCAAGGGTGCAATTCTACATCATGTGAATAAAGGAGTTGAGGTCAAACATAATGATACATCATTTGATTACCGGTCATTAAGGTATACCGTTAACAAACGCGATGCAACCTACCAATAATGAAAGTAGGTATCAAGGCACCGAGTACAATCCTACAAGTGTGAATAAAGGAGTCGGTGTTGAGCACTTGAGAAATCCATTGATCAGGAGAGATTGATCTATTCCCATCTGTCAATGGCGAGAGAGCCTGGAACTAATGAATGCAAGCCTCAAGGTACCCATAAAACTCTAGGTCATGTATCCATAATAGATGAGTTGAAGTTGATAGAAAGAGATCTGTTGAAAGGAGAGCATTAAGACATCTCTCATCAGTCATCATGAGGAACAAAGAAAGAGCTTCATGATTTGGTGGATATCGAACGAAGAACATGTTCATGAACCAACGACCCTATGCATCTTTTGTGTGTATCAAATGCAAGTAGTACATGAAAAAGACCCTCTGAATCGCAACCAATGATGAAAACTACTGACAGAGGCAAGGGAACTATCAATAAGGATAATGGCATCCAAGACACTGCACGAATCCCAAAGTGTGAATAGATGTCTTACCGTCAAACACAAAGGAAACCACCTAGTCAATGACCAATGATGAAATGTCGATTGTTGGGTTCAAGGTGACCTACCGATGATGCAAGTAGGGCCAAGGTGCATGATAAGACCATAGTATGATGTGATTCTTAGACAAACTGAGGGTATGGACGACATGCAAAGTCAATATTTCTGAGGAGTGTCCAATGCATGTTGTGAGAATTCATTTGAGAAGCATGAGACATGTGCTGGACTCCGGTAGCATAGAATCAATTATGTGACAATTAGATGCAGGAGGCATCAATAACGTTCTCTATAGGGACTGGAAGAGTAACCAGTCGATAGAGATAACTCTGTAATCAGATCAGCTTCCTAAGGCCATGCTAAAACCCAAAATTTTGATGACACAAGGACTTAATAATTTTGTGCTTTGTTAAAAGGAAACACGACTGCTGCCAATTATAATATAGTACTCCCTTCTCACCCATCTTTTTTTTCATAAAAAATGAATGCTATGATACAGAGGAGGAAACGAGTGTCGCAAGTAAAAAAAACTAGTTCTAGCAGTGGAACATACCTATGCTCAATGCAAGGAAATGCATGCGGGAGATGGACACTCAAGGTGATGTTCCCTCCAGGGCTTAGGGTGTCAAATTGTGAAGGATATAAACAAGGCTCTGCTTGGTTGAGGATGCAAAAAATGCTTAGGCAATGGTTTATAATGCAAAGCGAGAACTAGCTAAAGGATCAATACTACAAGCAAGGGCATGATATGCAATCACATCTTAATGCCAAAATATATCCTTTTTTATGTCTTGTAGTCTACTTTGTGTGAAAAAGGGGTAAACTTGTGCCAAATAGACGTCTTTTCAAATCCAATTTACGAGTGTGAAAAAGACAAGTTCACTCGGCAATATTTTCCATTTTTTATAACGAGTCGGAAAATAGCTTAAGTAAGACTCATGACCTTTCAAATCCAGTTTAACAAGTGTGAAAGGGACAAATAACTCAACAATATTTTTAGTTTTTAGATGAGTCGGAAAAGAGCTTAACTATGTCTCATTTTTGGTGTCTTAATCAACATGTAAAGGGGGAAGCCAAGGCTCCCATCTCGGTCTTCTGCGGAAAGTCAGTATCTCACAGATAGCTGACAAAATCTTGGGAAAACCCAAATTTATCCAAGTCAAGGAGGGAAAAGTGCTAACGAAGTTTATCGTCTCTGTGTTATATCGGATAATGTCTCTTCTTGGAAAAGACATAGGCGAAGGCATTGGATACCCCAAAAGACCATCCCAATCAAAGGGAACCTCGTCAACACTTGGAGGGAGAGAACTTGAGAAGAGTAAAACTTTCTCTAGTTAAAAAGGTGAAGTAATAGAAATGGCAAGGACATGGCAAATAAGGTATAGAACCAGAACCAGAAGAGAGAGATCGACCAAAAATTACATTGGCACAACCACTTCCTTAGACTTGTCACTCTCCGAGAGAAGAGTGGGATCGATCGAATATTGCATCGATATGACCACTTCCTCAACCATTGGTTGAATAGGATGCGAGATGACAAGGTCAAGAGGTGCATCACCCCAAAAACTAGGAGTGTTTTTAGTTGAAGATTGCATCAACACGACCATTGGTTGAACAAGATGCGAGACAAAAAGGCCAAAGGACACATTAACCCCTAAAGGAAAAGGGGTTTCAGACAAAGATTATATCGGCATGACTGTTGTATCAACCAAAGAAGGAACAGATTATTGTGAAACCAGAGATGACTCTGAACCCGAAGGGCTCTTAGGCGAGCCCCACATTTCTGGTATCCTAGCAGTAACAGGACACAAACGAGTAAGGTGACCTCCTTCAAAAGTCCTGCAAAAGAATCTAGCTTACGTCTGAGATGTCTAGGCTTCTCAATCATATGAATGCCCCCAGCATGACCTGCAGTGGCTGGTGACATGCTCCCAGCATGACTTGTAGAGGCTAGTAGAAAATCTCCAACATGACTAGCAAAGGTTGGTGATGAATCCTAAACATGACTAGCAGAGGTTGGTGGTGGATCCCCAACATGACTAGCAGAGGTTGGTGATGTATGTGTAGTGTGACTAGAAGTGACCAGACATGTGCCCCCAACATGACTTGCAGAGGCTGGTTCCAGGTCTTCAACATGACTTGCAGAGGTTGTTGACCAATTTCCAACATGACTCGCAGAGTTTGGTGATAGAATGTCAATATGACACGCAGTGACTGGACTTGTTCCCCCAACATGACTTGTAGTGGCTGGTTGCAGGTCTTCAACATGAATTTTATATGTTTTCGGCCAATCTCCAACATGAATAGCATAGGTTGGTCATACAATTCCAGTATGACACGCAGTGACTGGACTTGTGCCCCCAACATGACTTGTAGCAGCTGGTTGAAGGTCTTCAACATGACTTGCATAGGTTGTTGACCAATATCCAACATGACTAGCAGAGGTTGGTGATACAATTCTAGTATGACACGCAATGGTTGGACTTGTGCCCCTAGCATGACTTGCAGCGGCTGGTTGCAAGTCTTCAACATGAATTGCATAGGTTGTCGACAAATCTCCAACATGACTAGCAGAAGTTGGTGATACAATGCAAGTATGCAACACAGTGACTGGACTTGTGGTGGTGGTAGATTGTGGCATTTGAGACCAAGGTCCAAGGAAATATTGGTTCTGAGAAATTGTAGGCCAGGAAGGATCTTGGTTTACACCCTGCCCCTATCCAACAGGATAGTATCCTCCTCCATACTGGTTCATAAATGATTGTAAGGGAATCAAAGCCGTTTGTGAAGAGAAAGCGACATGACAAGGGTTACTCATGTGAGGATATGTGTTGCCCCCAGACAAAGGAACTTTGTGAGGGGGGTTTCCCATACTATAAGGATGACTTCCTCCATATGAAACACCAGAGGAAAGATTGAGGTCCACCATGGGAAAAGTGTTCGTAGGAACTGACATAGGGGAAGAAGGATAAGTGGACGGAGTTTAACAAGTAGAATTATTGCTTAATTGGGAACTTTTTGAATAGTGGATTCGTAGGAAGGAATATTCCAACCTCCTACCGTAGGAGGTGTTTGAAGGATATGACTCCCACCAAACAGAGATGGATAAGAAAGAGGCATCATGCCCCCAGACACAAAACTTGTATTCGTATAAGGAGGTGAGATAGAGGATGGAAAGTGCGAAGACATATCAGACATACCATGAGAAAAATGATCAGAGACCCAAGGCATTGACTGAGTACTATAATTCTGCATACCATCATAAAAAGAGGACGGATTTTCCCCCATGAATGTCATGGGGGGGGGGGGTAGCAGTAACTGAGGGAGAAAAAGGAACTCCACTATCCATGATGAAAAATACTCAACACGAAATCCTATGGTCAACTAATAATCAAAGAGCATACCAAATATTCAAACAACCAATATGTATGCCTCGTCTAAGAGTCTAAGAGTGACCTGAGACTCCCTACTAAATTTTGGAGGTAATAGAATCAGTTATAGAGGCCCTCGTGGGCTTAAAAACAAGTTGGTTAGATCGCTTCCAGAGAGGTAATCCTCCATAAAGGTTGTGTGTTTTCCGACCTCTATCTAACCCAAGATACAAGCAGAATAACCCCTTCAAGTAACCTATGAGATACCTAAATCAAGAAACCAATAAACCATTGTATAACCAAAGCACAAGAGAGAAGTTGTAAGTCTGGATCTCTATATGGGTAGGGTAGAAAATCCTTAAACCTTGAAAGCACTGCCTCTCATAGAGGTATGGGTACTAGCAAGATCCCCAAATATGAATAAATCCACAGAAATATCTTTGACGCTAGGTGAGTATCCAAGGGTTATCCCTTCAACTAACTTCGCATGACCTCGTGATTAACTCTGGTGTGAGCAGAGACTCCTGATATTAGCAATTATACAATGGACTTCTCAAATCCATGTATCAAACACATATGTTTATTTAATTGCCTTGGAGAAGTTTACTCACAAAATCCTATTCCAAGGCACTAAATCCTAGTCTAGTTTGTGCACCCTAAAAATAAAATCGTGACTAATCAATTTTAGTTTAAATCTTGAATTTTATTGGTCGTGATTACTCAAAAGGGTATGGAAGTGAAACTCATGATGTTATGACTCTGCAAAAGATAAATATGAATATAATGCAAAGTATACCTTTAACTTTTCAATGAATGACATGCTAATAAAAACAGTGCAATTTTCAATTTCAACGCTGCAATTCAAAAGTAAAATGCAATCTTTTGCTAAATGTACTAAGCTAATGATAAAGGTTCAAATATAAAAATATGCAAAATGCCTATTTTTGTATTTTCAATATATTAAAGAGAAAACGCATGGAATGAAAAGCAACCTGATATATAAATTCTACTGTATATAAACAAATAACTCGAGCATAATACCAAGCAGCCAAGAAAACAACCCAGGGTTCAAGGAAAAACAAAAAATGAAAGACAATGAGAAAGACTATGCCTGTAAATTCAACTCCCAACAGGTTTCTTGTCAACTCAGAGAATCTCAACAGGCACTACAAAGACCTAAGAAGGCTCAACAAACATCAAAACTCACCCAACAATCACTAAACCAAGAAAACAACCAAGGAAAAGTGGTATACGCAACTGTTCAAGAGAAGAGTGTGTATATACGCAGCTTGCAGAGAGGCGGAATGTGTTTGTACATGAATGTCAAGGAAAAAGGAGCGTACAAGCTTTGAAACAAGGCCAGGCAAGGGAAAAAAGGTTGAAAACTCAGACTCGGAGTGAACAGAATCTGCCAAGAAGTGATACGACAAGAAACACAAAGGAAAAAGAGCAATGCAAGAAGAAAAAGTACTTCAACCCTTAGAAGGAATATCTCTCCCTAGTAGAGTCGTCATTTCTGTTATGAGGGAAAAAATATCTATGGCCAAGGGTAAACCACAACAGACAGGTATGACTGCAGAAATCAACTCAATTCCATTGTATGCTATATAAAATAATTTGTAAGATAATAAATAGGCCTACCTCGATCCAACGTTTGATGATGTTCCATCGTTGAGCACTTCGACCCAAAGCTTTATACCTGCAATACGTTCTTAACAAACCAAAAAAGAAAGTATATAGTGATAATGTAAATGGGTTAGCACATTAGATAGAAAAATCCATTAATAAACATTACAAACATGCCCATGGATAATAATCATATATTTGCACGATACCAATAGGACGGGAAAGGAGCCCCCGAGGGGGCAGCTCAATTGGCAAGTGCCGTGAAAATGAAGTTCCATGAGGTTTCGAGTTCAATTCCCCCCGACTTACCTTGTGTGCCATGTAAGGGGCATCGTGGGCACACCTGGAGGTTATAGTGGTAGCGGTTGGATAACACGG
>ML778744.1:332282-366398 GCA_009831015.1 Picea engelmannii
CGACATGGAATTTTATCATTCATAAATTTTTGTTGATCACATTTTAATAGAAATACTCTTTTCTCATCCAATTAATGTCTCAAAAATATTTGGATTGTTATTCCATGGGAATATTTGTTATGAATATTGATGGATTATGTTATTATATGTGCTAACTTTATATGTTATCACCACATGCTTGTGTATCTTGGTTGTTGAGGACAAGTTGTAGGTGTATAGCTTTGAGTCAAGTCCTTAATGGTGGAATTCATTGAACGTCTGGACGAGGTAGGATCTTTATCTTGTCTTGTTAGCATGTTTGTTTATATAACATACTTGATATTAGAGTTGATTTCTGTAGTCATTTCCATCTGTTGTGGTTTATCCCATGTGATAGAGTGATTTCCCTCATAACAGAATTGGATACCATACTAAGGATTGAATCTTATTTTCGAGGTTTGGAGTGGTTTTCTCCTTTGATTTCTCTCATTTATATTGAGTTTCTTGTCGTTCAACTTCTTGACACCCTTTTTTCACTTGGAGTCTAAGTTTCTTGACCTTATCCTTAACCCGATAGTGTTTCAATATATATACATGGGTTTTCCCTTGATAGGTGCATACATACACGAGCTGTCATTCTTCAAGGTACGCATATACGCAGTTTTCTTCTGAACAATCGTGTACATCAACCTTGTTTGATTTATTGTTGAGTTTGGTGTTTTTTGGGTAAGTTTTGATGGTTGTTGAGTCTTATTGGGTCTCTTTCATGATTGTTAAGTTCCTACAGAGTGATAGGAAACCTTTCTTTGGTTGAATTTTTGGGCGGTCTTTCTTTCTCATCAATTTTGTTTCATTTGTTGTCCTTGAACCTTGGGATGGGTGTTTTCTTCTTGATATCCTGCTTGGTTTATCTCTTTTTTCTTACAATAGGGTTTATATATTGAGTTGTGGTTCAGTCCTTGGATTTTCATTTCTTTTATATTGAAAATACAAAAAATATACATTTTTCATCATGGCCTTTGATCTTTTGGGTTTTTATCATTGATCTTGATACATGTATGGAAAGATTGCATCTTATTTGAAATCGTAGAATTGAATTGAAATTTTCATTTTGAAAAGCTTATCATTTATTGAGAATTGAAGTTAGGACTTTGCATTATATTCATATTCATTTCTTTCACTTACTGAGTCATAACATCATTAGTTTCACAACCACATCTTTTGAGTAAACAAATCCACTAAATGTAATGCTGATAAATTTAAAATTGATTAGAAATGATTTTATTTTTCAGGGTGCACAAACTAGCTTAATATTTAGAGCCGTGGAATAGGATTTTGTGAGTAAACTTATCCAAGGCTATTAAACTCAACATATGTGTCTGACTAAGGGAGTGTTGAAATCCATTATATAATTGGTGACATCAGAAGGCTCCGCTCACACCAGAGTTAAGAATGAGGTCGTATGAAGTCAGTTGAGGAGATATCCCTCCAATACCTTCTTAGCGTCAGAGATATCTCTATGGATCTATTCATATATGGGGGTATTGCTAGCACCTTCTTTCTAGATTTCGATCTTTTTTACAGATCCAAAAAGGATCCATAGAAGGCTAAGAATAACTCAGAACTCACAGAGGCAACTCAGAATGCTTAGAATGGCTTCAACAGACAGAGAAAGAGAAAAAAATCAAATTTCTCAAAACTCAATGAAAATGGCACGATCGCGAATAGCGCATCGCAAGATTTCTAACAACACAAATGAATCATCAAACAGAGTTACGATTTGAAATATATTCATGGTCAAAGATGCAGTCAACCAGGACCAATAAACATGGGACACCTTATTGTCCGTACTGCTGATGTCAACAAATGACATGGTAGGTTGATGCCACCATATGGATGTTGAAGTCATCATGCCACATGGAAGCACCACAGGTTTCCATGTGTCACCAACCATTGGAATTTTCAGGGGTCCACGTGGGCCAATCAGAAAGTGCCACGTGGCACCCCATGAAGATGCCACGTGGCACCATCCATGGAGTGCCACATGTATCGTACAATGTCTAGGTGTGAAAGGGATCATCCAGGTGGAAAAATGAGGATATGAAACATGTCCCAATCAACAGGCGACACATGGCATCCCCGATTTACTCAAGGACAACTCATATCCAAAAATTCAAAATTATATAACGACGGGACACTGCCAAATCTGGCGTAGGTCTGCCATATATGGTGATTACAACCAAATGTAGAGATTATTCACTAAAATTAGTTGGTTTTATAATTATACAACCAAAATGGGAGCCCGTGGGGTTTGACCATGAGACCTCCCCATAACCTACACCTTAACTCTAGTGCCCATACCAATCTGCCCAACGATCACCTTGTTATATCCATTCGCCAAAAAAGGTTTTAAATCTGAGTTCGCCAGCCACTGGGGGAGGTGCGACCATACATCCATGGGCATATATTTCGAGACAAGTTCTATCATTATTGCAGGTTGTAGTGGGCACATAAATCGAGACAAATTTTCTCTTGGTGCTGGGAGTGCTAGAGCCGGATCAGAGCATGGAGACAATCATTTTTGGGTAATTCGATGCCATGAATCCAATGGTTATGTTTGTTTTCTTATATTAGCATTATTGCTTCATCTTTATTTCAAAATGAGTTGTATTCATGTATTTTCCAAATTCTCTTGATGAGTTAATAAAAGTGCCTACCCATTTGAAAGCAGGACCTGAAGACATAGTCCACTAGGCATGAACTCTGTTATCAAGTTTTTGTGTTCAGATATCATGCTTATGTCTCTTCAATTCTAAATTTCCCTTATTTAATGGTGCACTTTAATTTATTCTCATTTAATATAATTCTTTATAAGTCACGATGAAAATATCTCGGATCATGTTGGTATCAGAGCAATCATCTTTGACTTGAATTGTTGAGTGTGAATTCTTACTAGGGACAAGCATAAGAAAAGTGAAGGAAATCTAAATACTTTCAATCTCAAAGTTGGTTGTGTATCCAGAAGGAGTAAAATGGTAGAAGAGGACAAGTGTGATGAACATGAGAAAAAATTTCACATGGTCTTTTATCGCATGTCAGAAATGGTCGAGAGAATGTATGGATATTACGAGAAGAGGATGAAGAAGAAAGGGAAGAAAAAAGAAGCACATGCAGATGATGATGCTTCAGTAAACCAAGGGGCTGGAGGAGATCCTCCTGAGCCTCCATATTCACCTTTGAGTTCTAGTTCTTCTTCCTCTAAGCATTCTCATCATTCTAACCATAAGGCCTCTTTTAAGAAACCATTATTAAATCTTGATGTAAAATTTTATTTACCTATGTTTAATGGAGATACTAATCCTGAAAAATTAGATAATTGGATCCGACAGGTTGAAGTGTATTTCCGTGTCCATCATATTGATGAAGAGGAAGTTAAAGTGAAATTGGATTCTCTTTGGTTGGAAGGAACTTCTCTCGTATGGTGGGAGAGAAATATTTAGGATAGAAGTAAGTGTGGTAAACTTCTTTCCTCATGGTCAGAATTTAAATCAATGATCAGGAAGTAATTTTATCCATTAGGGTATTTACATAAAGCAATGATGGAATGGAAATTATTAAGGAAAAGTAAAAGACAAACTATACAAAGTTTCATAGAAGAATTTAGGAACAAAGCTCTTGCTTTGAAAATTCATTTAGATTCTTATGACACTTTAATGAAGTATATTGGCGCAATTCATAGTTATATTCTACATAATTGTCTCTTGTTTAACCCCACTAGTCTTGACAAAGTTTGTGTGCAAGCCACTCACCTAGAGAACAAGGGGAAACCTGTTCAAGAATAGCCCACAAAGAAACCTTCCAATTTCCCATAGAATAATTTTAATAAGTTTAAAAGGAAGGACAAGAAGACTGCTACAATGATGAGAGAACAAGGAAAAATATCTTACACTCATTGCAAGAAGAGTGGTCACGATGAAGAACATTGTTGGAAACTACATCCAGAAAAGAAATCAAAAAATTTCGGTGGAAAGGGGAAGACAAAGAACATTTCTACAGTACAACAAGATATTGGTTTTGATTTAGGAGATGTAGGAAAGTTCACAATGGTTGGAGTACAAGGTAAATACTCTCTTCATGCTAGTTCTAGTTCCAATGATGAATCTCATGTTGATGAACGAAAGAGGAATGAGTTATTTCACATAAGTGTTGTATCTAAGAATACTAAGATAGATACATTATTTGATCTGGGTTCCCAAGTAATATTAATATCTGAAGCACTTGTCAAGAAAATGGGTCTTGAAATGCAACCACATATGAAACCTTATCCTCTTGGTTGGGTATGCGATAAAGAAAAACATAATGTCACCAAACAATGTAGGATACTATTTTCTATTGCTTCAAAATTGATTGATGAAGTTGATTTGGATGTTTTACCACTTGATATATGTGGCATAGTGTTGGGAAGTCCTTATATTTATGATAGAAAAGAAGTATTATTTCAACATGAGAACAAATACCACCTTACTAAGGGATGAATGGAATACATTGTTAGAGCTCACAACATGAGGGTAAATACAACACTTATTAGTGTAGGGAAAATGAAAAGACTCATAAACACTAATAAGAGATATGTACTCATGGTCGTAAGAGAGAAAGATGGCGGGACATCTGACACTTGCCAAGGGTGTGATCCATCTCATAAAAAAGAATTAATTGATATTGTTTCTAAGTATGATGATATTTTTCAAGAACCAGATGGATTACCTCCTAAGAGGGAAATCCAACATGAGATACATCTTCAGTAGGATTCTCCTTTGCCTAATGTGGGCATGTACAGGATGTCATTTGTGGAGATGACAAAGATCAATAAGAAGGTATAAGGCTTATTGGATCAAGGGGTCATCAGGCTCAATTCATCTCCTTATGTTTCTCTGATCATGATGGTGCCAAAGAAGGATGGCACATGGCGAATGTGTGTCGATTACTGGGCCTTAAATAAAATCACAGTGAAACATCGATACCCTCTTCCTCGCATAGATGATTTACTTGATCAATTGAAGAATGTTGTCTATTTCACTAAGTTGGATTTGCACAATGGATATCATCAAATCGGATTCATAGAACATGATGCATGGAAAACTGCCTTTAAAACCAAACATGGATTGTTGGAGTGGTTGGTTATGCCATTTGGTATTTGTAATACTCCGACAAATTTCATGTGTGTGATGAATGATGTATTCAAGCCTTTCATACATGACTTTGTGATTGTATATTTAGACTATATTCTTGTTTTTAGAGGGACATGGGATGAGCATGTGAGGCATGTAAAGCAAGTGTTGGATACTTTTCAAAGGGAAAAGATATATGTAAAATTGTCTAAATGTTAATTTTCCAAGACTTCACTTGTATACTTAGTTCATATTGTACGAGGAGGACAATTGAAAATTGACCCTTCCAAAATTGATGTAATTGTAAATTGGCCTGAGTTGAAAAGTGTAACCGAAGTTCGAAGCTTCTTAGGTGTAGTTCAGTATTGGAGGAGATTCATTCCCAAATTATCATTCATAGCATCTCCTCTGCATGCCTTAACGAGTGTGAAGAACACTTTTTAGTGGGAAGGAAAGAAACAAAAAACTTTCGACACTTGAAGGGAAATGTTAGCACCGCACCAGTGTTATCACTGCCAAAACTTCAACAACATTTTGAGATCAAGACATATGCCAATGGATACGCCATGGGTGAAGTAATAATGCAATATTGTAAGCCTATCTGTTACCACTCTGAAACTTTTAACCAAGTTGTTGTTAATTATCCTAAATATGATAAAGAATTGTATTCATTAGTCCAAAGTGTAAAGTAATGGAAGCACTACTTGTTAGGGAAGGAAACCATCATACATACATATCACCAAGACTTACAGTATCTTCAAGCACATACCAAATTGCAAACATTTCAGCACTACAGATGGATGGGTTTTCTACAATAGTTTCACTTGGTAATCAAGTACAAAAAGGGTACAAGTAACAAGGTAGTTGATATGATTTCTAGACCTCCTATTGTTGCTTCTATTATTTTGAAGAATTATTCTTTATCTCATGATATCTATATAGAACAATATGTCATCGATGAAGATTTTAAAGAATTATATATGTAGCTAACCCTTGGTGCACATGTAGAGAATTATTGTCTGCAGGGAAGGTTACTTTACCATCTTGGAAAGCTATGTATTCCTACAAGTGAACGAGTCCATGTAATATGAGAAGCTAATACTTCTCTTGTTTCTCGAAATTTTGGGGTAGGAAAAACTATGTCTCATTTACAGAAGTTTTTTTATTGGCCTCAAATGAAATAAATTGTAACTAAATATGTAAAGGGGTGTGTGATGTGTTCTACTTGTAATCCCACTAATAGAAAACTAGGGCTATACTCACCACTTCCTGTTCCATCCCATCCATGGGAAAGTATATCCATGGATTTTGTAGGGGGTTTACCCATGACCAAAGGGGGTCATGATTACTTGTATGTTGTAGTGGATAGGTTCAAAAAGATGTGTATCTTGATGCCTTGTAAAAAGTAGATCACTATTGAGCAGACTGTTAATCTCTTCTTTCAACATGTTTAGTTTTACTTTGGATTACCCACATCTATTGTCTCGGATCGAGATACTCGATTCCTTAGGGAATTTTGGACTAGCTTGTGGAGAATGATGGACACCAAAATGAAGAGGAGCACTAATTTCCATCCATAGACTGGTGGAAAAATAGAGGTGGTAAATCAAACTATGTTACTTTTTCTTTGAGGCTATTGCAGCAAGCATCCCAAGGTATGGGATGAACAAATACCCTATGTACAACATGCGTACAACCGAGATTTACTTTCCTCAACTCAGAGTTCACCTTTAGAGACATGTTTTGGGTACTTACCAAAGGTTCCTTTGGACTTGATGTACATGAGAGATGCTGATGTAAACGAAGAGAGAACATAGGACAAAGCCTGCAAGTTCATCAAGAGGATTAAACAGTATAAAAATGTTGGAGAAAAGTCAATCACAATATAAAGCTCGACACGACAAGCACAGGGTTGATCATCCGTTCTAGGTTGGAGACCGGGTATGGCTTCACATTAGCAAGGAGAGGTTGAAGGGTGAAGGTAAGAAACTCAAACCCATTCGTTATGTACCCTTCACTATCTTAGAGAAAATCAGTACCAATGATTTTTGTCTGGATCTTCCACCTTATATGTAGATTTAATCAGTCATGAACATTGAGAACTTGAAACTTTTTTAGCCTCCCATGATCATGGATCAAGATGAGGAAGCTTATATTCCATCAGTTGATGATTTTTCACTTGATTACTTGGATGATCTATCAGAATATATCATCCTAGACATGAGGATGAGGACTTCACGTAGAGGTGATGTTGATTATCTTCGAGTCGGCTTAAAAGGCACCCATCCAAGAAAGGCAAAGTGGATCAAGAAGAAAAAACCGAGGGAACTCTTCCCTCACTTACCAGTTGATTGATGAAATATTTTGGTGGTCCAAAAAGATCTTAGTGGGAAGGTGTGATCCAAAAAGGATCCAGAGAAGGCTAAGAATAACTCAAAACTCACAGAAGAAACTCAGAATTCTCAGAATGGCTTCAGTAGATAGAGAAAGGGAAAAAAATAAAAGTTCTCAAAACTCCGTGAAAAAGGCATGATCGCGAAGATCACATTGCAATATTTATAATGGCGCAAACCACTTGTCAAACATAGTTACGGTTTGAAATATTCATGATCAAAGACATGGTCAACTAGGACTAGTCAGCAGGGGACACCTCATCATTTGTACTATTGATGTCAGCATGACATCAATAGTTGACATGGTAGGGTGATTTCATTGTATGTATGATAACATCAGCATGCCACATGGAAGCACCACAGGCTACCATGTGTTACCTGCCATTGGACTTTTCAGGGGTCCACGTGGGCCAATCAAAAAGTGCCACGTGGCACCCCCAAGAGACACCACGTGGCACCATTCAAGGAGTGCCACGTGTTACGTACAATGACTAGGTGTGAAAATGGGCATCTAGGTGGAACAACAAGGAGATGGAATGTAGGACAATCAGTGGGTGACATGTGGCATCCCCGATTTTCTCAAGTACAACCTGTATCCAAAAATTCAAAATTATATAACAACAGGACCCTGCGAAATATGGTGGAGTTTCGCCATATCTGGTGACTACTGCCAAATGTAGAGACTGTTCTCTAAAGTTAGTCGGAGTTATAACTATACAACCAAAATGGGATCCCATGGGGTTTGACCCCGCGACCTCCCCATAACCTATGCCTTAACTCTAGCGCCCATACCAATTTGCCCAATGGTCACCTTGCTATATTCATCCACCAAAAAAGGTTTTAAAGCCAATTTTTCCAGTCACCAGGGGGAGGGGTGTTCGTACATCCATGACCATGGATTTCGATACAAGTTATGTCATTATTGTAGGTTGTAGCGAGCATGGAATCTGAGACAAATTTTCTCTTGGCCTTGCGAGTGCCAGAGTTAGATCGGAAAGTGGAGACAATCATTTTTGGGTAATTTGACTCCAAGAATCCAATGGTGATGTTTGTTTTTCGATCCGATCATTATTTCTGCAACTTGATTTCAAAATGAGATATATTCATGTATTTTCCTAATTCTCTTGTCGAGTTAATAAAATATCCTACCCATTTGAGAGCAAGACCTAGAGACGTAGTCCACCAGGGATGAACTCCATTATCAAGTTTTCATGTTCATATCTGATGCTTATGTCTCTTCATTTCTAAATTTCCCTTCTTTAATGTTGCACTTTAATTTATGCTAATTTAATACAATTCTTTATAAGTCACAATGAAAATATCTAGGATCATTTACCCTGCCCATATGGTGGACCGGACTTATGATTGTTTTCCTGCACATTATTTATATCGTGGTGGCTTAATTTCTTGACATAGGTAGCCACATAGGTTACTTTCTGTGGTTATTCTATAGGTACCTTGAGTCAGATAAGGGTCAGACAACACAACCTTTATGGAGGATTACCTCTTCGGGGGGATCTAAACAACTGGTTATTAAGCCCATGAGGTCCCTTATAACTAATTACTATACCACTGATCTTTTGAAGGGAGTCTTAGGCCTCTCTTGGGTGAGGCATTCCTACTTTAGGGAAGGAGGCCCCTTTCAACCATTTTATCCTCTTTGTGTGCATATTGGACTTTTTGTTTATTTTGGTGTGCTCTTTGATTGTTAGTTGGCCTTAGGATTTGTTTTATATCTCAAGTATTGATTCATCATGGATCCAGACCCACTTCCTCATAGGTCTCACATTTTTTTTAAATTACCACCACATCTTGAGTCTTTTCCTTCTGAAATTATTAAAGTTATCAAACGTGGTACACACACCTCCACCTACCAGACTTGTGATCATACAAGGATGAGTACTAAGTCGAGTCAGAAATATACTTAGAGTCCTTCGACTCCCATTCTTACCATAGTTAATAGTGTTCCTTCGACACCTTCAACCACTAAGGTTGTAGTGCTAACGGTTCCCATCATCACTCCTATCCAGCCTACGGTTGCTACTTAACCCATTGTGACAAACCCTTCTGGGTTTAGTTTTGGTACACCTAGGTACAACAATCAATCCATCCCTATGACCTATATCCCTTTTTCTTATGGTATGCCAAATTTCACATCACAATTTTCATCCTCTATTCCAACATCTAATCATAACCCTAGTATTGGACTTGGGGGCATGGCTCCTCCACATATTCCACATTTGTTTGGTGCTGCTAATATTCCCCAAAAAACTCCTACAGTTGGAATCCAACCTCCTTTTCACCCTGTATCTAATCATAGTCATCATGTTCCTGGATGGAGAAATCAACCAGGTGAACAAGTTGTTTCTTATGATCCATATTTTACACCTACCTCCTCCACATTGATTTCTACCAAAATGTTTAACATGACAAATCCACCTTTATCCTCTGGATTTCCACCTGGAGGAGGTCAATTTCATAATTTTTGTAACCCCCAACATGGAGATACTCTTGTTGGGGGAAATGTTTACAACCCTCATCATAACATTCCTACTGGAATGGTGCCCAACCAACCACTTGTGAATCAATTTGGAGGGGGGGGTTTCAAACCCGGACAGGGCCATGGTGCATACCATAACCCTGTATGTGATGTGATTCCCCAACATCAATATTTCTAGGGAGATTGGGGCCAGATGTCGCAATCCCATCTCCATTTTTTGGCCACTCTCAATTTTCCAAACTTATCAAGATTAATGAATGACCCAGTGCGTGATGACCAAACACAACCTCCTGTCCCCTCCAAGCTTCCCTCAGATATTCCAAAATTTTAGGGAAAGATTGGTGATGATCATGGTGATCACATCACTAATTTTCATCTATGGTTCTCTTCCAATTCCCTTAATGAAGATTCTATTCATTTAAGATTGTTTCAATGCACCCTCACAGGGTTCATAGAAAAATGGTACATAGAGCTACTTGGGGGGACATACGGTAAATTTAACCAGGTGGTTTTAGTATTTCTCAACCACTTCCAATTTCCATTTCATTACTATGTTGACATAGAACTTCTATTATCCCTCCTCCAGGACAAGGCCACTCATATCTCGATCACATCCAAGAGTGGAGTAGACGGGAGAGGTTGATCAATGCCTACATTACTCTAGAGTTCTTGTTGGAATGGTTTCTTAAGTCTTTATTGCCTTATATTTCAAAGGATGTCTCTATATACGAGGTAACATCTGAAGAGGAATCAATTTTCAAGGCCCAATATTTAGATATCATATACGCTCTGTCTGGTATGTTATACAAAATTATTCCTGACATAACGAGGTCAAACTACGGCCCTAGATGAAAGCCTGAGCCTCATGCCGATGACATTATAGGCTCCACAAATGTTAAATCTACAAACTTGATGACAATATAGTTTAAATAGTTGTCTCTAAGCCAATATGTAGGAGGATAAGCTTCATCTATGTCATCCACTCCCACTCAGTCGATGGACATACATTCTATGCAATAGTCGACTAACCTGAATGGACAACGCTAATGATAATAAACCTAGGGACAATGATAATAATAATAGATTGAAGGTTAATGCTAGTGGGGGTAGGAAAGAGAAGAAAAAGGTGAAATTCCCATGTAAGCTTTGTACTAATGATCACCTTACCCACTTGTGCCTGAAACTTGAGGAAGATGTCAGGATTTTAACTCTACCACCCACTTTGTTGAATAATCCTTTCCCACATAATCAACACCTGGCCTCGAGCTCCTCTAATTCTATAAATGCAGTGAGTGGGAGTCAAAACCCACTGAGGCAGGACGGTGACCGTCTATGCATCAATATGGTCAAGTCTCAGGTTAATGTAGCCACTCGGTCTCATGATTATAGTTCTTCACATACTTTTCTAGGTCTAGAGTCTCCCCCTCCTCTGTATATGCCTTTATATATTGATGTAGGAGAATCGCTCCAAGCCAGCCACGCACCAGCTAGCCAACATATCAAAGCACGCATTCGATGGAGGAGAGAGGTGCATCCCTCTCACTTTCAAATTTTAAAATTTGAAATTGTATTAAATGATTGTAAGGCTAGTATACCCAAAAATCCATGCATATGCGCAGGATTTAGTAAAGTTTGCCTTAAATAGGTTGTAAGGTTGAGATCTAGATCCGATTCAGACTAGACAACCCATTCAATGTAAATTCAATGTAATTGAATAGAGTAGGTATCTTGGAGGGAAGAGCTCAAAGAGCCCCCTCATGTAAAAGATCTTGAGCATATTATTTTGGGTTTGATTTGAGTTGAGTTGTAAGTTTATAAGGGGAGAAGAGAGCTGAGACTCTGTTGCAGTCCGAGCTCGAACACATTGTAATCAAGCATTCTTGATTAATACAAACAGAGCAGTTTTTCCTGCATGTTGTTGTCCACATGTTTATGAGTTCATGAATGAATGTCTTTATGTGTTGATGATATGTTGTAAATGTATGTTAGGTATGCATTTGCAGGGATAGAAAGAATTTACTATCTGTGAGTTCTTTGATTCTAGGTTTGGGTTCTTTGAGGCTTCATGCAAGAGGTTTCATGAAAAAATACTGCGGGTTCTGTAAGCCAGTGCAAGGAGTGCACTTCTGAATTCTACGGATTCAGACAAAGAAGTGCTAGGAGGGTGCACCAGCTGAGGTCACTGACTCAAGGAGAATCCTCAAGGTTGTTGAATACCTTGGAGGTAAGACTATGCAGAAGAGAGCATAGGAAAGAACATAATCATTGAGGGATTATGTAGAAGCTCTACCAAGAGGGCATTGAGCAGGTGCATAGAAGGCACATAGAAGACAAAATTTTTGATAATTTTGTAAGGCTATGCCAAGAGGGCATTAAGCGAATGCATAGGATGCATTAGGATAAGAACTCTATTTTGAGTTCGACAAGAAGACATAATCACTGAGGATTCTGGAAAACTCTACCAGGAGGGCATTGAGTTGGTGCAGGTGTGCACAGAAAGAACTCTTGTTTGAGTTCAGAAAGGAGAAGAAGTGTCAGGAGGAATACCTTCACAAGGTTACTGAACACCCTGCAGGCTCAACAAGGATTTATTGAGTAGGAAGTTTCCAGAGGGAATTTCCATCCTTTCAAGGAGAGAAAGGGGCAGATACCTTATAGGTCTGAGCAATTGAAGCTCAAGAGGATAAAGACCTGTGCAAGGAGTGCACAAAGCCAACACCTGAGTAAAGTGTTGACATAAAAATAGTCGTCTGAAGGCTCATCAGGTAGCAAGAGTGGGAGTGAGAGAGGACTTATTCGAAAGTCCCGAAGCTCAGGATAGAGAGCATCTTTGTGTGCAGAGACTCTGCAAAGAGTGCAAAAGTCGAGAAATCTTTCAAGGTTTCAGAGAGGACTAAGCTCAGGAGGAAAAGTGCCTTTGTGCACAGAGCCATAGCTGCAAGGAATTGCAGAAGCCGAGACACCCTTTGGTGGGTAAGAGTTTGAAAATATCAGGAGGGACAGTGTCTTTAGAACGCAGGTGGGAGCCGAGGATACAGGCTTCATAGTAGGAGAAAAGGCTGAGACCTTTGAAGCGTTTGAAGTCTTCCAAGTTCAGGAAGAAGAACAAACTCAGGAGGGAGCACAACTGTCGTTAGATCATCTGGAGAGGAATAGATTTGGACCATTGAGTCTACATCCAGGCAAGAAGAAGGAGAATGCACAGGAGAAAGAGATCTGGGCCATCATATCTGGGCGCATGGACCGATAGCCATTGGATTTAGGAGAAGATGCATGAGGTTTAACCCTCGTATGTGAAGAGGGTAACGAAAGCCCAATTCATCATTTCAGCTACTGGGAGATACAAAGGGAAAGAGTCAGGACCCTTGACCCACAAAATCCTGAAAGGATCGTGACCATCCAACAGGAGGACACGTGGCGAGCGGTTGAGGTTTCGGGGAAATTCCCAAAAGGAGGATTTCAGCATTTCGGCTACCGGGAATGCAAAGGGTAAGAGTTCATAAATCTTGACCCATGAAATCCTGAAAATACATAAGCTGTCAGATTAGGAGAGGCTATGAGCCATTGATCCCATCTAGGAGTGGAAGACCGACATTTCAGGGTTCAGTATTTCAGATACCGGAAGCTCGAAGGGGAAAGGAGTTGTTGCAGTCGGGATCGCAAAGTCCCAAAATGAAAAAACCTGAAAATAGATGGAAGAATGATGTCAGGCTATGGAACAGGGTTATCCATTTTGGCATTTTGGGATTTGGATTTTTGACCATCCCAAGGACAAGAAGCTAACACTTCGGCGTTGGAAACCCTGAAGTCCCGAAAGTGATGTATTGTTGGAGTGGGACTATGGTCATACATTTCAGCATTTCAGGATTCGACTTTTTGGCAATCCCTAGGAAAAGAGGTCGGGGGCGCTTTGCACTAGAAATCCATAAAGTCATGAAAGCAATATATATTTGGAGTGGGGTTCTGGTCACCGGTTTCGAAAGTTTAGGATTCGACATTTCGGCAATCCCGGGGATAAGAAGTCGAGCACTTGACATTGAAAGTTCTGAAGTCACGAAACGTGACATACCTTCGGAGTTAGGCTACGGTCATGAGGGAAGGCGGTCACATGGACTGAGGATTGGCCAGGGGCTAATTGTTGATTGAGCATTTCGGCATTTTGGAGTTCGGGGAATCGAAGGGTTAAGAAAGTCGACATCAGAACTCACGAAATTGCGAAACCCAACATCCCTTTTCAGAAAGGGTCGCGATCATGTCTGGTGGTCGTGTGGAGGTGAAGACTCACGCCTGGTGCATTTCTTGGATGCGGTGGATTTTTCATGAAGGAACTGTGGATCGAATTCGTGGGGTTCCAGTATTGGCCCGAAAGAACTAATCTGGGTATGCGGATTCGAAGGAGATCGATCCTACGTGGATCTTGGCCAGAGGGTCGGAGGTCTGCACCACAGATAAAAACGCTAGATCCTCCACCTTATATTTTGAAAGGAGTACTCAAGTGCTCTACCCATAACCCTAATTCTATAGCCACCCAAAATTACTCTATTGGTGAGGATGTGAGTCAAAACCCTTGCTTGATGTCGACTTTGGAGGTACTCCAAACATGTCCTTCATAGAGGAATGCCTTTTTATTTGTGTCAGGAGATCTAGACCTCTATGGCTCTAAGGTTATCAATTTTGATGTCACGAATGTGAAGCCTCGCTTGCCTTACCATGTGGCTTTCCAAATCCATGTGGATTACTCAAAGTATACCATCAAATGTATTTTTATTGATGAAGGCATTGTAACATGTGTGATGTCCCTAACATGTTGGAAATCCATTGTCTCTCTGACCCTCTCTCAATATCCAACCATGTTGACTGCATTTGATGGTCATTCTTTCCACTCTCACGGTATTCTTCCGACCTTCCCAGTCTAGTTAGGTGGAACGATGGTGGAGGTGGATGTCGAGGTGGTTGATGCACCACTTGAATAAAACTTATTACTAGAGCATAACTAGACTTATTCTATAATTGTAGTCATATCATTTTCTTTTTGTACCTAATGTTTTTCTCACGACGGGAAAATCGTGATGATCAATCAATTGTCCTTTACGCATGCTAGTCCTAATGCATCAGTTGGACCATTGATCCCCATGATCAACAATTATTAGCCATAAACTGATGATATTGGTGTTGGAATGTATTCATCCCTTATGGGTACCTTTGATTTCGTGGCACTAATTCATCATATTTATGCCATGTCCAGTAGGTCTTCTTCATCAATGAGGTTTGCTTCTTCCCACACTTTGTTTTTTAACGATCCTTGTACCCTACCTTCATCGAATGCATATTTTGAAGGTCATTCACATAATGGAATGGCCATGCCATTGTCGACAACAAAGATAACGTATCAAGATATTCTTGACTCTTCTTCCAACTCAGATCCTGTCTCCTCACAGAAGGATGAGGAAGATCATGTTCTTAAGCCCGTATGGTCCACTTCATTGTCTTTCTCACATGACTACCTCGATGATACTTTACCCTCGGATGAATAAATTGTAGAGGCCATGAATGGTTTCGATAGACCATGGGATGATATGCATCATCGCTCTTATTCCCCCCCAGAGCTTGCTAAAATCGCACAAGATGATTTTAGATATACCTTGAGTGAGATAGTCGGTCACATCGTAGTTCCACTTGATACACATGAAATTTATGCCGAAGGAAAAATGGAAAGTATCTCTCTTACCGTCACGATCGATATCTCTCATATTCTTGGTAAAGTTGAAAATGTACATATCGGTGAAGATTGTTCACCAGAAGAAATTTTGATTTACACCGATCTCTTCAAATAATTTTGTGATGTATTTTCTTGGTCGTATGAAGAGATGTTAGGAATCAACAATCGAATTGTTGAACATGTGATTAAAACCTACCCAGATGCTAAACCTATTCGACAACAACTTAGAGTTGTCAATCCTAGGAAGGCCCCTGATATTAAGGCAAAGCTGGAAAAACTGATTAATGCATATTTTATCTACCTGGTTCCCTTGATTGAATGGGTATACAATCATGTTCCTGTAAATAAGAAGAAATGAACCATCCGTGTATGCATGGATTTTTGAGACCTGAATAAGTCATGTCTTAAAGACAACTTCTCGAAAACTTTCATTGATACGATTCTCGATGAATGTGAAATAAGTGAGGTTGTTTCCTTTATGGAGGGATTTTTAGGATACAACCAAATTTAGATTAAACCCGAGGATCAACATAAGACAACATTATTTTTTCTTTGGGGTACTTTCGCATACCAGAAGATGCCTTTTGGCCTTAAAAATGTTGGAGTGACTTTCCAACGAGCCATGAAATTCACTTTTCATGATATCAAGCATATATTCAAATCTTATCTCAATGATATCACTGATCACTCTCATAAGAGAGTGGATCACTCTACCCACCTTCAACTAGTTTTTGAAAGATGTCGCTATTATCACATATGTTTAAACCCTCATAAGTGCATCTTTTGCGTTAGGTCAGGTTTTCTTCTAGGATTCTTAGTCTCTGAGACTGGGATCATGGTGGATCCTTTAAAGGTTGAGGCACTACTTTGATTTCCTCCACCATGAACTATTTGTTATCTTCAAATTTTACAGGGGAAAGATAACTTTTTACGTTGGTTTATAGTAAACTATGCCAACATTACTAAGGGTTTCATGTGTCTATTAAATAAGGAAACTCTATTTATATGGGATGAACGATCCCAGGAATCCTTCGATGCTCTTAATAAATCTTTGGTGTCGTCACCTCTGCTAAAGCCTCTAGAATACAATAGAGATTACTTGCTTTCATGGATGATTTTAGGGGCTAAATTTCTCTCATGGGTTAATTTTCCATGGTTTTTCCAAAAACGAGATTCGTTATTTTAAAAATGATTCACCCAAATTCTATAGGATAAAATTATTTTACCTTAAAAATTGCCAAAATTTTATAAAAACTATATTAGATACTTATAAATTTGAATATCTTTAAAAAAATATCGCCAAACATTTATAGTTGACATATGAAGAACTAGTAATATTCGCCAAGGTTTCTACATTTTAAAATAAATTTCCATCCTTAAAATCATCCTTGCTTTCTTTATATCACCACGTCTGAATGAACGATTGGTATAGTTTTAGTTCAAGAGGATGATGAGATCCATGAGCACATCATCTACTACTTTATTCAAAATTTAGTCGGTCCTAAACTCAATTACTCTCATGTGGAGAAGCTAGATTTGACTTTTGTACACACAGTTCAAAAACTATGACACTATATATTTCTTTGCAAAACTAACGCAGTTGTTGATGTCAATCTATTTCAATATTTCCTTACTAGGCATATCATAGGGGGGGAATATAATAAATGGATTGTCATCTTACAAGAGTTTGATCTCGATTTTTCTTCAGCAAAATCCAAGAAATCGCTAGTTTTTGCTTAGTTAATATCGGACTTCCCTCGGTTAGATGAGGATGTTATTCATGTTGATTCATTTGTGGATGAACACAATTTTATTGTCTCGTCTTCTGACCCCTGGTATGAAGATATTTTGATCTATCTTCAAACCTTGAAGTTCTCTCAACATGTTTCGAGAGAAGATTGACGACACATACGATATCAAGATAAGAACTACCTTATCGTCAGCGACACTTTGTATCGTTGAGGCATAGATAGTATATTGCATCATTTCTTGACTCACAGGGAAGTTGAGTCCGTTCTTAATGACTGTCACAGTGGGGCTTTTGGTGGTCATCTATCTGGGCTTGCAGCAGTCCAAAAGATTTTGCGAGTCAGTTATTTTTGCCCGTCTATTTTTAAATATTGTGTCGAAGCAGTCAAGAAGTGTCACCCTTTCCAAGTGTTCTCTCAGAAGATATGCTCGCATACAACCCCTCTTCACCCGGTCATTACCATCGGTCCCTTCACCAAGTGGGGGGTGGATTTTGTGGATTGGAACCCAAATTGGGTTGGGGGGCATCAACATATTATCGTGGTCGTATACTTCTTTACTAACTCAGTCAATTCCATGCTTACAATTAAATCCGATGGAAAGACTGCTGCATTTTTCGTGTTCAATCAAATTATAGCCTGGTTTGGAATCCTGAGTTATATTATCACTGATCATGGAAGTCACTTTCAGAATGAAATTATGAAAGAATCAACATCGAAAATGCGGTTTAAATATGGTCATTCTCCCCCTTACTATCCCTAGGAAAATGGACAAGTAGAGGTTGTGAACACGTCTCTCAAGACCATTTTGTAGAAAACTATCAGCCAAAGAAAATATGGCTGGCATCTCCTGGTTTACCCAACACTTTGGGCACACCGAACTTTGGTGAAGACTTCCACCAGTTTTTCTCCTTTCCCGTTAGTACATGGTGTGGAGTCAATCCTACCTATTTAATGCAAAATCCCTTCTCTTATATTGGCAATTAAGCTCCTACCTTACACTTTCGATATTGAACAATGCCTCATACACCTAGAGAGTCTAGATGAGAAGTGTTGAGATACCTATATGACTATCAAAGTGAATAAGCATCATGTCAAGGTCCAATACGATAAGTTTGTTCATCCTCGGTAGTAGGTTGAGGGTGACTCGGGCCTCTTATATGACCAAGCCAAAGAACCATTGGGGGCAGGTAAGTTCAACCCCATGTGGCACGGTCCTTATATCGTGCGACATGTCTTAGAAAAAGGGCACTACGAATTAGAATATTATGAAGGGAATATGTTGGTTGAGCCCAGAAATGTGCTCTAATTGAAAAGATATTACACTTGAGCCCCAAGATTGGGTGTAAATATTTGTATACTAGTATATCTTAGTGTATATATATATTCCCCTTTGTCATTGGCTTGCTTATCGAGTTTTTCCTTGGTTGGTAGATGTCAATGGGATATTCACTTTACTTAGGATTGGTAGATAGTTCCAGTCATCATACACATAACTTGGCTTATGTCACTTGGGTTGTTTACTCACCCGAGGGTCAACTGGTGTCTTTAGGTGGCATTTGTCTAGGGCCATCAATGAATAATGTGGCCGAATATAGCGTTGTTATAGAGCTTTTGCGTAATTCCATTTAACATGGTATTCCTTCTTTAGAAGTTAAACTAGACTCCCAGTTAGTAGTATGTCAATTGAATGAAAGTTACCGTGTGTGAGACCCTACTCTACTCTGACGATTCCTACGGGTATGAATTTTGGAACGACATTTTGATTTTATTACTTATAATCACATAACTCGAAGTTCTAATTATGTATTTGATGCTTATGATAATTATGTTTTAGATTTGAATTTGTCACATAACTAAAGTAAAGAAAACAAATTCACCAATGTACACATTTTAATATAAGTAAAGTTGAAGACCAATGTTTTTTCTATTTCATTTCTCCAAAAATATGGTGTTATAGTACAAAATTGGGGCTCACACCCTCAAAATACATATACAACCGATAGATATAATATCCATGACATATACGCCTATGGTTTTGGATGTGTGTCATGATAGCATAGTACATAGTTTGCGAGATGCTAGAAGAATTGCACCCAAGCACGGGGCACACCTACCACCTGCCACTACATCGCCTCTGACAGATCCTCTACCTAAACCATGGGAATTATTTGTGTTAAACGAGATAGGTTTCTCTGCACCTTTTGAAGCACTCTCTCCATGTCTCCTGCCACTGGCTCATCCCCCCGGTTCCTCCGTCAATTTCATGGGATTCCGTCTGGTCGGCTCAGACCCACATCTGTGTAAGAATACATGTTTTAATTCATACTTGACATCATCCAAAAATATTTTTGTTTTTTATTTTAAAAAAATATAAAAAAATGAAATATTTAAAAATCTTTTTATACATATATATCTGTAGTCAGAACCTGGTGGTAATGGCATGTCCGTATCTCCTCTGAATTCGATCCCTACTTATGCATAGTCCTCCATATATATCACCTTTTGACACCACCAGAATAAAAATGCATCGTTGTAGGGTGTTGGCACCCTACCACCCCTCAACCGCCTCATCACCTCGGTCCATCGTGCCAAGGATGGATCGTGAGGTCCATGCAGAACAATCTCAACTCTACTACCCAATCCTGAAACTCGCTTGAATAAAAAACTACATAATGTAGACGTGAACCCGAAGTTACTCTTTCTACCTTGTTTGCAGTTTGTCAACTGGCTCTTCATATTGTCCAGTAGTGAGGTGCACTAGTCGTAAATCGTGGGTCACAAGAAATACACTGAGTACAACATAACGGGCCTTGATTCATGATGCAACGAGGACGACCCTATGATCAACACCAACACTAGGACAATGATCTTGAGACTTAGCTTGTTGATCGATCTGATTGGGATTTGGCTCCCTACCTTCTCGGTCCCTGAAATGCAGTGAGTGGTTATGTAATCCTCTATATTCATGCCACTCCTAGCTCTATGGGCTTTGAGGTTCACCACCTCACCCCGACATGATAATACTGTCATAAAGTATATGCCCTCAAATTCTATCCTCAATGGTTTCCCATCGAGGTTGAAGGCCTCTGTATCTAGATCCCAGTAGTTCACCAACATCTGGAGCAATCTCACTTGAGCCCTCATTCCCTTGAGATCCAAAAATTTATATAGCCCACATATTCTTAATTCCATTTGGACCCCTGGATCTATTTATATTGCAACACCAACCTCTTCCTGCTCTCTTTCTCTCCATTATAGCACCATCTTGCAAGTTTAAAATCAAATTTTGAGTCAATATCCTTTAAACAATTCAACTCATGAACTTGTACGCAAGCTGCAGTTTACATAATGGTGTATGGGGCTACATAAACATGGTATTTTTTTATAACATTCGTGTCTAGGGATGCGTATACACGACCCGATGAATCACAATTTGCGTACACCCTAGTTTCTAGTTTACGCCTTAAAATACTAAAAAATTGAAGCCTAAATTAAACTTTTAAACCAATAGAAATGAAGAGAAGGGAAAGAAGACTTACTTGGTCCAGAAAGTTGTTGAATCCATCACTCATAGCTCCCACAATCGGTCATTGAAAATCAGGGGCAATTGGGTCCAAAATGCACTATTTGGGTAAAAAATACAAATGATATAGTAAAATTGGTTATTTTCACTATTTATAGAAAATTGTTACCCACTTTACATAGTTTTTGCTAATATTTTGGCCTAATGGACTAATAGTACAGTGGATGGAGTTGGTTTTTGTGGTTTTATCCAGGGATTCTTGAAGTTTCTTGAATCATGTCGCTCATTCATGACTTTGACAGGTATTTTCATTGACCAACATATAGGATAGGTCATCACTCTCTTTTGCACATTTGCATTATCCTATAACTGCAATTCGTATGCCTTAGGTATGAACCCATTTGTTAGTGACACAGAACCTTATTTTTGCTAATAGAAGTGTTGTTATTAAATGATAGAGATTTACCAAACACGGGTACCCTAGTTAGAACCTTTGTGCCATCTCATGCCCATGCAAAGTTTTTTTGTAAGATTGGGATTCCCTTATAGTTGAATATGACTTTGTGTTCTAACCTCATCTCTTACTCATAATATTGTTGAACTATACCTATGGGACTCCCAGGAGTATGGTTTAACCTATTTTCTGACTCTCTTAAAAAAAAAAAATATTTCCGAGTGAACTTGTCTCTTTCACACTCGTAAATTGGATTTGAAAGGACGTCTATTTGGTATAATTTTAACCCTTTTTTAGACCAAGTAGACTAAATTTATGAAAAGGACATTCTTTGGTCATCCTCTCGCTTGAATTATTGAGCATATTGTTGGTTCCCTCTTTTTCATTATAATCCTATTATCTCAAGCAGTTCGTATCATCAACCAAGCATACCCTTGTTTATATAATTTGTAACTTGACACCATGTACCATACAAGGAAACATTCCCTCGAGTTTCCATATCCTAAATGCACCTCCTTGCATTGAACATAAGTATGTTCCACTGTTGGAACTAGTTGCTTACTCGTGACACTTGTTTCCTCCTCTGCATCATATCATTCATTTGTCTATGAAAAAGCATAAAATGACGGGCATGAAAATAATAGTATCTCATATTGGCAACCGTCGTGTCACCTTTGAACATAGCACAAACTTTTGAGTCCACTTTTCATCCAAATTTTGGGTTTAGCATGACCTTAGAAAGCTGATCTCGTTACTTAGAGTCTACTCCTCCGACTGGTTAATCCTTTAGTTCCTATAGAGTGTTAGATTGGTGCCTCCTTCATCACAAAGTTTCATCATTGAGTCTATGCTGACAAAGTCTTCCATATGTCTCATGCTCTTTTTCAAAGGATGTCTATCAGTCTATGTCGACCATTTCTCATAACTCTTTACTTTTCATTTCGGCCATACCCTTAGTGTGTCTCAAAGTTACATGAAGATGTAGTCTTATCGTGCACCCTGGTCCTACTTTCATTATGGCTTGGTAACCTTGAACCCAACAGTTGACATTTCCTCATTGGTCACTGACTGGGGGGTTTCCCTTGTGCTTGAAGGCAAGAAATCTATTCACACATTGGGATTCATGCATTTTCTTGGATGCCATTAGAATTATTGGTGGTTTCTTCACCTTTGTCAGAATTTTTCATTATTGGCTTCTATTCAGAGGTATTTTTTGTGCATTTCTTGCATCTAGTGCATGCGAAATATGAATAGACTCATTGGTTCATGAACATGTTCTTCATTTGAGTCCCTTCAAATCATCAAGCTACTTCTTTATGCCTTGTGATGATTGATGAGATATTCCTTAATTCTCTCCTTTCAACAGGTCTCCTTCCATCGAATTCAGCCCATCTATTCTGGAAACGAGACCTAGAGTCCTATGAGTACCTAGAGGATTGCAGTCATCAGTGGCAGGTTCTCTCACCATCGACAGTTGGGAATACATAAATTTATTTTGATCGATGGATTCTTCAAGTTTTTTACCTCAAATCCTTTATTCACACTTGTAAGAATGTACTCGATGCCTTGATACTTACTTTTTTCATCGATAGGTTGCCTCACATTTGTTAACGGTATACCTTAATGACCAGTAATCAAATGAAGTCTCATTGTGTTCGACCTCAACTCCTTTATTCACATGATGTAAACTTGCACCTTTGGCAGATCGCGTAGAAGACTTGAAGACATCAGTTCATAGTCAAAACTCCCTGAGTTGTTTCTATCATTCATTGGACCAATACCTATATGAGTTTAGTGATTGTAGGAGAACATATTGTAATTCATTCTATATAGATATCTTCATACTGATTTTACAACTGGTTTTCACTGGGCCTTGTTCGTGACTATAACAACCTATGGCATGTATCTACCCTTGTATTTCCTTTACATGGCCATGAATAGTTGTTTTTTATATTTCCACATGGATCTGTGGTGTAATTCAAATTGGCATCCATGTGGACAAAGTAATTATGGATTGTAATATTCTTATGAGTGACTAGTTCATCCAGCTGGGTCTCCTTTACTCTACTTCTGGGAATTATAATGTATTTCGGCCATCGCAAATACTCGTCTGACCTCACACATTAGGGGGACTATGTTATAGCAAGAGTTTCCTCACCCCATTCAAACTTGCTCAGAAGGCCTTTTCCATTTCCCTATGCAGACTCAAATTCCCCTTTTTGCAATTCCCAGAGATAAAAAACACATTTTTCCACATAAATGTGCCCTAATAATTATAAAACATGCGTATATGCAGGTTTCATCATTACAACCCACATACATTCATTTTTGTGCTCAAAATTAAAAAATGATGTCGGGTTTCCATGTCATGTCATGATATCCATGATCCTTGACCTTCCATATAATGGAAACATTCTAACTCGGCCCTTAATTCCATTTGAAGGCTAGAAATGGGCCATGTCCAAGATGTGGATAAGGAGGAGAAAAATCCAACTTCGAGAGAAAAGTTACGCTGGAGAAATTATTCAGTTCATATTTAATCTGCATTTCTTTGTCCTTTTAAGTCTGAACACATTGTTCAACCCCCAAGATCTTCCCTATTTGATGGAGAACCTCATTGTCTCTCTTATATGATATTGCCTTTGGTGGAGGATTGACGTCGTTGAGGCCCAACTGGAAGGGACTTAGTTTCTCGGTTCCAAACATGCTGACACAGAAGTTTGTCATTCATACACTTATGTTGATTACATTTTAATAGAAATATTCTTTTCTTATCCAATCAATGTCTTGAAAATATTTGAATTTTTATTCCATGGGAATATTTGCTATGAATATTGATGGATTATGATATTATATCTGCTAAATTTATATGTTATCACCATATGCTTGTGTATCTTGGTTGTTGATGGAAAGTTGCAGGTGTATATATTTGAGTCATGTTCTCAACGATGGACTTCATCAAACGCCCAGACGAGGTAGGATCTTTATCTTGTGCAATTAGAATATTTGTTTATATAGAATACTTGAGATTAGAGTTGATTTTTGCAGTCATTTATGTCTGTTGTGGTTTAACCCATGCCATAGAGTGATTTCCCTCATAACAGATCACAATAGGACCATTGGAAGGAATTCGATAATGAGTAGCATACCTAATGAGACCCATAAATGAAATTATCATTCCATGTATCTTGTGGGAGAGTCTCAGTCTTAATGGTATGATTAATTCCATAGGTCAAAGAAAGATAATGCGAACCTGACATAACAATTAGTCGAAATCGAAGTGCATCATTATCCATGCAAGTCTCCATAGACAAAAAATTTACATAACCCAYGTGTTGAGAGAAGAAATGATATTTTATTGTTTGAGGGAAACATTGAGGAAATGATTTCTCTGTTCCTTCTCCTATAACATCATCAAAATCATGTGAGGATTGTTGGAGTATTGTGATAGAATCCAAGGACGAGTGATGCATCTKCCCTTGAAGTTTGGCATGTGATTCTGAAGTAGATTTAAGTGACAGTGTTTATTGGATTAGATCAATGTTTCTTGTGTCTTTTATGGTGATGAGATGTACATTCAATATGATTTCTTCTTGGGGATCTAAAAACTCGTTGTGATCTGCATAACTTATATTTTCAGTCATTAACATCTATGCATGGAGATCATAAATTCCATATTGCATGGGATCTCTGGATGATATATTAATGATCACATTAAATTTAGAAACACAATAATAGTCATCGAAAATAAGGTTATCATGATCAAATTGTGATTCATCCTATTCCAAAAGTTTAAAAGGAAAATGACATTGAAATTTGTACATCCTTGATGGACTTTCATTAAGGATGCGTATTTGATCTATCAAAGCTTGGAAATCTCTTATTCTTATTTATAATTTAGTATTTCATCATGAGAAAAGTGTGAATATCTTACTGAATGATATGTTGTTGAATGCTCATGTGAGAGGTTGTTGTCATCAAACAGATTTGTAAAAAAAAAAAAATAGATCTAAGGATTTTGAAAATGAAGGAAATTCTTGTTATAACCCTAAATTGCACCACACATGCTTACCTGGCATCAGGTCAACTCATATCCCTTCCTTGCCAAAGCCATGCTGAATAAACTCTTGAAAATCCTCTTAAAACAAGAAAAACATGCCCTAATCTACTACTGCACGCGTTGGAACGCTGGTAGGCCTATTACTGCACGCGTTGGAATGTTGGCTGACCCACTACAACCCGTGTTTACCTAACAAAAGTACAAAAATAGGAAAGTTTTTGATGGGAAAAAAAGATTTGGTTCAGTTAACTGAAACTCCCAGCCATGCATGGCCGAGAGTTCGTCCAAAACCCTAGCTCCTTCTAACCTATACAAGAAGGGGTAGGGGTACTATTTGAAAGAGGAAAAACATAGCAAAGAAACTCTGCCCAATTGCCGAATCCATTTGTCCCAACCCTTTAGCCTTTCCTCAAGCCTAAGAAGAATTCAAGAAAATCAATTGGAGGACAAAGAAGAGGAGGAGCCCAGGATCAGGATCGAGGAACGGTGGTCGATCTCTATCATCATTGTAAGTTGATTCATCTTGAGATTAATAAAATAATACTTTTCTCGTCCCAATGCATAAGTTGTATATGATTTATTTGATTAATGATTAATCTCTAACCCACAAGTAGAAAAATAGCAGGCATGCGTAGTGTTTTTGTCTTGATTGCAGGTTAACTTTGAAAGGAGCAGCGCAAGCGAATGGACAAAAGCGCAACGGAGGATCTACACCAAACATACGTAAAAAGGTTAGTAGGTTCTTTCCATGTTTTCATGTGAAAAAGGGTTTTAGGTTTGGGATGGTAGATTAAAAGTGATTTATTAAGGGTCATGATCTGCATGCAAGTTTAAGCCCTAGCTTGTTAGTCCATAGGGTAATATTTCCCAACAACAGAATTGGTGACTCCACTGGGGATTTTACTCTTAGGGTTTCCGGATTCAGGAGAGGTTTTTGGGTAGTTTAAAGGAATAAATTTTATGTTTCTTTGTTTGTTTGTTTTCTGTTAGGTCAAAGCTAGCAGGGAACCTAGTTCTTAATACCAGTTTTTTCCTTGACTATTTCTTGACATTTATTATCGGGACACACAGAGGTACACGCGGCCTGCATAAGGCCTGCACGTAACCCGCGCCCTAACCTTCTACAACCCATGTTTAAATGCTTTCTGTAGTGGTTTCAGTAGCATGTAGGACTCAGGAAGCTTAAGAGGCAGTCTCCTCTTCCCTGTCAGAATTTTACATTCTCAAGGGGCTTTCTGGATCCTGTCTGGGTCTTGTTGGTTCACTGTCTTGTCTCAGTTTTCTTTATTGCGTTTGTTTTCTTTTTTGCAATTATTTTTTGCTTTTCTGTTGAAGAAGAAACATCCAAGCCTTTAAGAGATCCTGGTTGTCAATAACAGAGGCCTTTTTCAAGTTTGGGCTGCCTGTGTTGTGTTTTATCTTAGCATTTATACAGACCCACGACCTGTTTAAGTTTAGCCAGCGGGTACCCACGCGCTGTTATAGCTCAGCACGCGTTTGCACGCGTGCTGTTTCAGTGACAGTTGCAGGCTTTGACTGGTTCCTTTTCAGCTTGGGTGGGGCAGTCATCCCCTCCTGTGGTGAGAAGTGTTCCTCTCAGGGGTTTGAGTCTAGGGCTACACAGTCAGTAGGTTAGGGCCTCTTACCCTTAGCCTGGTTTTTTCTTGGTTGATTGTTGATAGAAAAGATTAAAAAGAAAAAGATTTTGTTTTGTGGTTTTTAGACAAGCGTAGGAGTTGGTGCTTTCTTGATTTTCATTTGTGCGTCTTTGCTCTGGTTCTTTGCGATCTGCGCTTTAAGCCAGAATTTGATTTTTTTTTCTTGGTTTTGTGCTTGTCGTCATTTTTCCTTGTTGCTTCATTTAGCACTTTAATAAAAAAAAAAAAATCCCTTTTTTCATTTGCTTCTTGGTTTGAAGATTGTGTTGTTGCATCAATAGCTAGGAAGAAGTCTTTTTTCATAAGTTTTTGCAGAGCATTTAGAGCATAATTAGCTCGCAGATTGAGTGAAATTCCTTTATGTTTGCTGCATGAAATCTTAGAAAAGGAAAAAAAGAAAAGAAGTCTTTCTTGCTGAAAAGTTGCGGGTTTTTGCATTTTTTGTAAAAGTTTTTTGTTTCCAAGCATTTCTTATTCATTTTGCTTTGAGTCTTTACACACCATCAGTTTCACCTTCATACCTTGTGACATAAAAGATCCCATTAAAGCAACGCTAATTAAAAAATATTAGACTTTTCATTTGTAGGGTTCACAAACTAGCTCAGGACTAGGGCCTTGGAATAGGTTGGAGAGTAAACTCTCCAAGGCCACTCAAAACCCAACATTGGAGTCTGTGATAGGGAGTGTAGAAGTCCAGTTATGTGGAAGTTATTCGGGACCCCCCTCTAACACAGGGGATAAACATGAGGTCACGTAAGGAAAGGTAGCGGAGATAACCCCTCCAAAGCTGGACCGAGCGTAGTGGAGAACACATATCGAGGATTTGTTGAGGGATTCCGTCATTTGCATTTGCCACGGGGCTTCATGGGTATCAAATCCGTTCTAGGTCCTCAGTTGTCTTCCGGACCATTTTCTCTCGATACCCTTGACAGGTTTCGGGCTTGATACCCTGCTCATTGTGGTCTACCCGACTATCGATTGTACCCGCCTGGTGACTGTTCGCATGCTGGCAAACTAGTTGCCAATTGTTTCTAGGGACATACATAGGTGACTGCGGGGGTATACCGTGGTACCTAGGACAGACATCGGGCCACGCTTTGCAGAGTATACCCGGAGGGTGCTTCCTTATTCGAGTTGCACTTGCACCGGTAAGTTGCTCTAATGTTGGTTGTTGTAACTGTTCTTCAAAATAGTTAGTGATTTCTTGTCTTATCTCATAGGGGCTTCTTTTTAGTGTGTGTTACTGTTTGAACATGTAGAATACCTTAGCGTGTCATGGATCTTCTCACACAGTGGAGGATTCAGAGCTCTGCCGGTCACAAAGTCTTCTGGACCTGTCGCCGGTTATCTTGGAGCCACCCCCGCCACCATTGAGGCGGAAGCTAGACCAACAAGGGTCTTTCGAAGAAAACAGGCTACCAACCATTGAGCCCGAACAACTCCCAGAGGAATCGACTGCCAATATTGGATTGGTTGAAACCTCAACCACTGATACTTGGCCACAAGTTATTGTGCCAATTCAATTTTACGAGCGCCTGTCAGTGCCTCACACAGTTATGGAACCAAATTCTGTTACTTCTACTGGGATTTCTTTCATTCCCACCATCATTGCTACCACAGGAGAAGCTTCTCCTAACTTGCCCTTGTTAGCGGTCTGGGCCACAATGGTCTTGTTCGCAACTACGTCGCACAGTGGTCCACCCTCATCTATCGCGGTGGCCACCAATCCCTTCACACCTAGTGCGACAGGCCCTCCATTTTCATACGGTATGCCTAGTTCAGATACAAGTCCAGCACTCACTCACTCCACTTTACATACTTTGGGTCTGGGGGCAGGGAGCTCTAACGCTCCTCTACAAGGTCAACCTGGGGGCATTCCTATCCCTTTCAACTCTTTTCCTTATGTTGGAGGTCATATCTCTCCTTCGTCCCCTTCGCTCGGTGGTCTGCATCAGCAATCCGTCGGGCAGCCTGCACACACAAGTTTCTTTGGAGCCGGAAGTCAAGGAACACCTGCACAAACTCAGTCGGTAGGTTCATCACCGTTTGTTTGGAATGGTACGTTTGGTAATAACACTTTCGCATCTACTGCTTTCCCATCTAGGGGCACACCCATTTTTGGACATTCTACTCCGGTGCAGGGTATTATTCCTGCGCTGGGGGCACATATACCAGGACATTGGAACTCAGGACAAGGATCCGTTCCCTCATCTGGAATATCGTTTTGGGGTAATTATTTCCACAGTCAATGGAACCCCGAACAAACTTCTATGCCTATCCTAGCAGGATCGGCATGGAGTAATCCTTCCCAAAGTCCGTCAAACACGATGAATGCCCAACATCCTATGTCCTTCATGGGGAATAAGCCAATGATGTCTCCACAGATGAAAAATCCGTACGCTGGTCAGGGCCATGGTTTCTACCAGAATCCGGGCCAGCAGCCAAACTTTTCCTCGCAACCTGGTGCCAGTCAAACTCCAGGACCCTTTTTTCTAGGCTATCAGCAGCAACCTAAACTACCATTCTTGGCGACGTTACACTTGCCAGATTTGACACGGTTGTTAAATGATCCTATCTGTCACGATCCACGTTGGCCTCCTATGCCAACGAAGTTTCCTTCGGACATTCCAAAGTTCGAGGCCAAGCCTAATGAAGATCCAGGTGATCACGTGACTACTTTCCATCTTTGGTGTTCATCTAACTCATTGAAATATGACTCCATTCAGTTGCGATTGTTTCAACGCACTCTCATCGGGAGCTCCGTGAAATGGTACATCGAGCTTGATCGCTCACGATATTCTTCTTTTGGTGAACTAGATATGGCCTTCCTTAACCATTTCCAGTTACCTGTGAGATACGACGTGGGCACAGAGTTGCTTGCTAATTTTGAATAGACGACAGCGGACCATATCTCTGACCATATTTGAGAGTGGCGACACCGAGAGAGTCTAATCAAAGTACCGGTTCCACCAGCATTCCTGCTTGAGTGGTTCCTTAAGTATTTAGTACCGCAATTATCCAAAGACGTCACAACTTCTGGGGTTTTCTACGAAGAAGATTCCATCATGAGGGCTCAACAGTTTGAGCTTATCTATTCTCAGTCTGGTCTATTGTACAACATCCTGCCAGATGCACCACGATCGATACTGGATAAAACTAGACAGAGAGTCGGACCACATGCCGATGGTATAGTTGGTTCGGCACAAACCAAGCCCGCTGAGCAATTGACAAAACAATTGCAACAACTATCTATACAACACTCAACAACCATCCAGACTACTGCTTTGGATGCTCCTCCTACCCAAACGTCGGAAGTACACTCCGTACAGACGACTAACCCAAAGGCCACCCAGTAGCCTGAAGGGAAGAAAAAACAACGCAAGAAGGGTAAGGGGGATAAAAAACCCACTGATAATGTCGACGAGGGCACCACGGAAAAACGGAAGGCGAGGTATCCGTGCAACTTATATACGGAAGACCACCCGACCCATCTATGTCCTCGACTTGCAGAGGCCCAGAAGTTTGTCACACCACAACATCAAGCCATGTTGACTAATCCCTTTCAGCATGGCAAAAATTTAACTCAAGCCTCTACAAGTGCCGAAGGGGGCAACCAAGAAACCTACCCTCCTCCAAATAATTCCTCTTCCGTGAAGGTATACATGGTTAGGGGTGATGCTTTAATAATGACTAGAGCACATGACTATAGTAAAACAAGCGCATCTGAGAAGGGAAAAGAAGTCGAGATCCCATCTCTTCCTCTACAGATCGAGAAGACGTTGGGTGAAACAATGACACACATTCCCAAAGGTGCGTTTAAGAGAGCTTCTCACAATCCAAACGCAAGGGCTGCCCAGAATTAATCTGTGGTGGAAGATTTATCTCAAACCCCTTGTGCTATGTCCGCTTTGGAGGTTCTCCAAAGTTGCCCTGCTCAAAGGAAAGCCTTGTTGACTGCTTTAGGCTCTACTGAGACTTGTAACCCGGGTACCATCATGTTAGATACGACTGATTTGAAACCTCATCTGCCTTACCATGTTGTGTTTCAGATAGTAGTGGCTCATCCCACGAATAATTTTACACGGAATATCTTCCGCACAGTGGTTGACGAGGGCGCTTCGACTTGCGTTATGTCGTTAGCATGCTGGAAAGCCATTGGTCAGCCTAAGTTGTCTCCATCACCCACTCTCCTCACTGCGTTCGACGGTCGTTCATTCCGACCACATGGAATCATTCCTTCTTTCCCTGTGCAGTTAGGAGGGAATACCGTGTGTGTCGAAGTAGAGGTAGTCGATGCCCCCCTCGACTACAATATCTTGTTAGGTCGTATTTGGACTTATGCCATGCAAGCTATGGTCGCTATAGTTTTCTGAGTCTTGTTGTTTCCACACGAGGGTCGGATAGTGACCATTGATCAATTGTCCTTCTCTAGACCTGACCCAGCCTTGGGGGCATCCACGGTTCCCATGATTGATAATCCTCAAGCCGGTGTCATTAACGTCAGAGTTTGTTTGTGCCCATCTTTGATGGGTACTTTCGATTACCCACCTCCTCATGGCGATGTCAATTTTATATCGACCCACCACAAGGCTGATATTTTTCATGTCTCGTCATTCCGCACGACTTACTTTTAGGATCCATGGATTCTTCCTTTCCCATCAGCCACGATGGATGAGACAGGGTACGCTGGCATGTCCCTGCCCTTGTCGGCCGCTGAAGTAGCATACTCTTTGGTCCAACAAGCTTCAACTACTCCTGATCCGACTCCCGTCCAAGAGTTGGATCCACTTCTAGAGCCTATCTGGGCTCAGGGTTCTCTCGCCAATACCGATTCATTAGACTTAGTCTTGCCTTCTGACGAAGTTGTAATCAAAGCAATGACTATTCTGGACAAACCTTGGGAAGATCTTCATCACAGATCATATTTCCTCCCAGAGTTACGCTGAATAGAGGCAGGAGAATTCACTATCACCATGACGGGAGATCAGCCATGTCCCATTAACCTTCTAGCTACATAGGAAATTTACGCTGAGGGAAATATGGCGACTATCGCTGCCACTATACCTATCAACATCTCCCGAAACCCTGGCGTCATGGAGAATGTCTTCGTCAGAGCGGATTTCTCCCCCGAAGAGATTCAAATTTACACGAATCTTTTTAAAGAATTCCGCGACGTTTTTTCCTGGTCTTATGAGGAAATGCCAGGCATCGATCCGAAAATCGTTGAACATGAGATCACAACATATCCGGATGCTAAGCCGGTTCGACAAAAAATTCGTCCCGTTAATCCTCAGAAAGTAGCAACCATTAAGACGGAGGTTGAGAAATTGCTCAAGGATGGGTTCATATACCCTATTCATTTGACTCAATGGGTGTCAAATCCTGTGTCGGTCGATAAAAAACAAGGAACAATTCGTGTATGTACCGATTTTCATGATTTGAATAAGGCATGTCCAAAAGATAATTATCCAACTCCATTCATCGATCAGATCATTGATGAATGCACTGGTTGTGAAGCCTTTTCATTCATGGATGGTTTTTCAGGATATAACCAAATCCAAACCAAACGGGAGGACCAACACAAGACGACATTCATTTGTCTGTGGGGTACATTCTCCTATCGCAAGATGCCTTTTGGTCTCAAGAATGCTGGAGCCACTTTCCAGCGGGCCATGTCTTTTGTGTTTCACGACCTCAAACATATAGTCGAGGCTTATCTAGATGATTTAGCATCACGCTCTCGCAGGCGAAAAGATCATCCTACACACCTCAGACTAATATTTGAACGTTGTCGCTACTTCAGGATTCGCTTGAATCCAAACAAGTGCATCTTTTGCGTCATGTCAGGACATTTGTTAGGTTTCATAGTGTCAACCACAGGGATCATGGTCGATCCTCTCAAGGTGGAGGCGATAATCCAGTTTCCCCCCCCCCCCACGCACAATATTACAACTTCAAAGTCTTCAAGGCAAGGTGAACTTCTTACGACGATTCATCGCCAACTATGCCGAAATCACCAAGGGATTCATGCATTTATTGAAGAAAGATGTTCCCTTTTTCTGGGATGAAGCAGCTCAACGCTCTTTCGACGCATTGAAACACGCCCTTACTACAACACCTCTGCTATGACCACCAAATTATAAAAAAGACTTCTTATTATATCTGGCTGTCGTAGAGTCAACCATAGGCATCGTTTTAGTTCATGAGGATGATTCGTTTTCTGAATACATGATCTATTACCTGAGCCGAGGCCTCGTAGGACCGAAACTTAATTATACCCATCTCGAAAAACTTGTGTTGGAAACAATTCATGCTATTCAATGGTTCCGTCACTATGCTCTGTTTCGCAATACCACCGTCGTTACCGTCGTGAATCCATTCTAGTACATGCTGACACGATGAGTTATCGGCAGAAAAATTAGTAGATGGATGGTAATCCTCCAAGAATTTGGCTTATACTTCGTTTCATCCAAGTCCAAAAAGTCGTTGGTCTTCGCTGAACTTATCTCGGAACTTTCGGTTGAGTCAGGTGACATTGTGCCTGAGGAATCGCCTATCCGGGGGGATATGTTTTTGATTGAATCGTCAGACCCTTGGTACGGAGATATACTGATCTATATCTAGAATTTGAAGTGCCCCACCTATGCTTCTCGTGATGAGCGTCGGTGGATACGCCATCAGGCCAAGAACTATCTCATACTCAATGATACGTTGTATCGGCGAGGTGTAGACTTCATATTGCGTCGATGTCTCACTCATGAGGAGGCCGTCATAGTGCTCAACGATTGTCATACAGGAGCTTGTGGCGGTCACTTATCTGGGTTGGCAACAACCCAAAATATTTTACGAGCAAGTTACTTTTGGCCCACACTTATCAAATATTGTATCGAGTCGGTCAAGAAGTGCCATCC
>ML778744.1:370275-399905 GCA_009831015.1 Picea engelmannii
ATCATCAAGATTATCAAGTCCATAACCGACGAGCCGTCGAAGACCTCTGGGTAGTGCAGTCGTACACTCATATTACACTCCTACCTGAGTTTAGAATATTTTGAAGTTGTTGCTCGAGCTCTGAAGTACAGCCATCAGGCCGAATCCGCTTCTGAGAGATGGATACGTTACATGTATATCTTTATGATTTCGAGATGTAGCTCCGCTGTGTATTGTTTGTGGCTACTCTTTATAGTTATTTGACATGGATCTACAGTGTATTTGATTGGTAGCCATGGTTCTATTTTATCCCGAGCATGGGTATTCCCGCCTCGGTGAGACATTTGATATTTTTTGCAGATGGCACCTCCTGATTCCTGATTCCTGGGCTCACTCATTCAGCATATCAATACAGATTGGTAAAGAATTGGTAATGTATTTCGGCCATCGGATGCTCTTCTGACCTCACACATTAGGGGGAATCTGTTATAACCCTAAATTTCACCACACATGCTTACCTGGCATCAGGCCAAATCATATCCCTTCCTTGCCAAAGCCATGCTGAATAAACTCTTGAAAATCCTCTTAAAACAAGCAAAATGCGCCCTAAACTACTACTGCACACGTTGGAACGCTGGCAGGCCTATTACTGCATGCATTGGGAGGCTGGTTGGCCCACTATAGCCCGCGTTTACCTAACAAAAGCACAAAAATAGGAAAGTTGCCGACGGGACAAAAAAATTTGGGTCAGTTAACTGAAACTCCCAGCCATGCATGGCCGAGAGTTCATCCAAAACCCTAGCTCCTTCTAACCTATAAAAGAAGGGGTAAGGGTACTATTTGAAAGAGGAAAAAGATAGCAAAGAAACTCTGCCCAATTACCGAATCCATTTGTCCCAACCCTTTATCCTTTCCTCAAGCCTAAGAAGAATTCAAGCAAAGCAGTTGGAGGACAAAGAAGAGGAGGAGCCCAAGATCAGGATCGAGGAATGGTGGCCAATCTATATTATCATTGTAAGTTGATTCATCTTGAGATTAATAAAAGAATACTTTTCCCGTCCCAATGCATAAGTTGTATATGATTTATTTGATTAATGCTTAATCTCTAACCCACAAGTAGAAAAATAGCATGCATGCGTAGTGTTTTTGTCTTGATTGCAGGTTAACTTTGGAAGGAGCAGCGCAAGCGAATGGACAAAATCACAACGAAGGATCTACACCAAACATCCGTAAAAAGGTTAGTAGGTTCTTTCCATGTTTGCATGTGAAAAAGGGTTTTAGGTTTGGGATGGTAGATTAAAAGTGATTTCTTAAGGGTCATGATCTGCATGCAAGTTTAAACCCTAGCTTGTTAGTCCGTAGGGTAATATTTCCCAACAACAATTCTTCCATGAGAGGTTCATCACAAACCAAAGTGTATCCATGATTTTATGAAGGGGATACAGTAGATGTTTCCCACTCTGGGTATAATGGGTTTAATATTTCTAGTAAAGATTATGCCATAGTTGTGACAAAGTGTTGAATAGAGATCATTTACCCCCCATCATTCATCATCAGGTCATGAATTTCCATGAAGGATATAGTTGTTAATTTTACCAATGCTAAACTATAATTCAAATATACAATAGCTTGGTGAATTTAGTCTTCATTCAATATAGATTTGACATCATCTATTAAAACATTTTCCTCAGATGGTTCTCCAAAATAAGATTGCAGAGTATCAGATGGCCGAGGATAGGATTGAGTGGTCTATAGGTTTGAAAGTATTTATGTGGGATAAGAGGGGACTAAAATTTCATCATGAAGATATGAATCTCGTGAATGAGATAAAATTTATTATTCGGATAATACCCTTTAAGAACAAAGACGAGATATGCAAACAAATTAAAATATCTTTGTCTATGGGTTTTTCACTTTCAATAAATCTGCAATATATTTGCATGACTCTTTGAAATAAATCATCCACAGATTCATTTATGAGCTTACGTATTTCTCCAAGTTCATTAAAGAGTTCGTCATAAACATAATCCATGTGAGAAACAATAAAGACTTGCATGAATTTTTTCCAGCTATCAATCAATTTCACTAGTAATGTTCTGAACTAAGATTTAATCTATCCTTCAAATGTGAGTATAAACAATCGACAAATTTCATTGTCCCAAACAATATTAAGTTTTTTTGGTGTGATGTTAAACTGATTGAGATGAATGAATGCATGGACATTCCATTCACCGTCAAATTTTGAGTTAGACAACAGATGAATTGTCTCAATTGAGATGCCCACAATGGGTCTCAGAATACTCAAAGGGTTATCCCATACAAAGATATGGAGAGGAGCCATGGGTTGGTTACATTTTTTTAATAAAATGAATCCACATGGGAAGTCTTGTCATCTGACCCTCCTTCTAGTCAATTATGTTGATGATAGAAAAGTTCCCTTTTGTCAACAAAAGGGGTTACCCCTGATGAGAAGTCTCAATTAGACCTCTCACCATTTGGAATAAGGAATCAATTCAGATTATGTCCCAACAATTGTTTCCGGTTTTGTCTTTACTAGTTGCGATCTGGTCCACCGATGAAGGTTTTCTAAGATAAAGAATGAAATGAAACTAATCTAAGATGCATTTGTCTCGATGAAACTAAGGTAACCAAAAAACAAATATAGAACCAACAATGCTCCTAACAATGTCTCGGGAAGTAGTTCACACATATTAGAGACAAAAATATGAATAAATAATTGGAAACACAAAATAATCTATCATTTAAAAAATCATTTATGGTTATGTGCCCACGAATTTAGAAAAATATTCTCCAAATAAAGGAAATAAGAATGTAGCCATCATACATAAGAGTAGTCTACAATATGAAGTACATCCTTACATAACCTGATTACTAATTCAAAATCCAAAGTAATAGTCCACAATACATCCAACATAAGAATCAGAGCTCTCTAGAAAATAGCTTGGCCAAACCGGCTTCTCCTCATCAACAATTTCAGTAATAGTACATGAACACTTCAAGAGATAAAAATCCCCTGACTTGGACATAATCCTCGTATTTATTGATATTCAAGTTGACTCTTGGAATTCCTCCTCCCTGTGACCTTTCATTAACATAATTTTGTGTGTATCCCCTTTGTAATGATGAGAGAACAAATATAGAAAAAAATGTTTACGATTTCATGTATAATATGTAGTTTCATTTCAAATTTGTCTTTTAGTATTGGCGAGACATCATAGATTCTAGCCATAGTGCACCTCACACACCATGAAGACTAGTCTAGACATGCGAAAACTCTTCTCTCTCTAGGTTTTATATTCAACCATAATGGTATTCATAATTCTTCTTCGGACATTTGAGTTTGATTCCATTTCGTTGCTCCCCTTCTACTGCGACAACTTTTGTTGTTGTTGATGCTCTATCATCCTTGGTGGTGTATTTCATTTGCGAGGTTATTGTTGTATACTAGTATATTTATTTGATATTTGTAAGTTGTTCCTTCATGGTTTTATCCCCTCACATGTTTCCTATCTGGATTATGGATTATTATATTCCTTTAGCATTGGTACCTAACACCATTAATTCAACATGCAATAGATGAGTGACCGCAAAATAATATTGAAATAGACTTTAAAAACCACACATTTGAACCTATATAATTGAAGCATTGTCTAATTTAGAGTTCATGTATGCTTCCCTAAGTTTGGTTCCTAGTTCCTCTACTCTTGGTTTAAGTGTTGTGTTCTCCAGGGTTTTTTGTCGATGTTCTATATCTTAATCCTGAAAAATGTGAACAATTAATGAGAAATATTTCAAATCATATAACCATGAAGATTTATATTTTGGAAATACCTTTCTAATGGTATAAGGAACAGGCAAAATGGGTATTGGAATCAAAAGTTATGGCCAAAATCCGAAAGGAAATTTGGTAGGGTCATGTCAGTGTAGATGAAGTGATTAGCTCTGGTATGTCAGTGTAGATGAAGTGATTAGCTCTGATACTCGGTGTATCAACGAGGAATGAGTGACCTCCTTTTCTGGTGAGTTCATGTTTAAGGTAAGTATTAAAATGTTTGAGGAGCTCTAGTCATGTCACGTTGTAAGAAATTTCACATGATTGGTGCTATATCAAGGATTAGTTTGTGTTTCCAAAAAATTGATGTGTCATGTGTGGACTTGGATTGAGTCATTCCACATTGGCTTCATCATAGGGAAGTCTCATGTGTGTGTTGAAAATAAATTTTCAATGGTTTTAAAAAACATCATGAGGAGATGTGAATAAAAATAATAATTAATTAAAAATTAAAATTATAAAATAGGGGGGGGGTAGTCGTAAGCCCCTCGTTCTCCCCTCATGGTTCATGAAAAATGTGTTGTTCAAAGTATGCATGGGGGGTGGAGTGGTACTCCCCCATACTTTCCATATTGGAATAGAATGAGGGGAGAGGGTCGCGGGTTTTTGATCCCCCTCCACCTCAACATACCAACTACTAAACAATTTAAACTTATCATGATGATGAGGGGGGACTTGTGGGCCATGCCCCCTCCATCCACCTCACCATTGAAATTTTTTTTTAACTCCTCAAAAATTTCAAACCTATATATTTACTGGGACCAATCCTTCCATTTCCTTTGGTATGTAGTGAGACTGATCCTTCCATTGCCTCTAATATGTACCAAAACTCATGTTCTTATTATTTCTAGTAGTACCAACCTTCATGGTCTCATTGGTATTAGTAGTATTGGCCTTCATTCCCTCATTGGTCCTGGTAGTATTGAGCTCATTGCTTGCTTTTTCTCTAGTATGAGGACTAACTAGGTTGCTTGCTTGGTCCCCAGTACGAGGACCAACTAGGTTGCTTGCTTGGTCGCCAATACACATTTTTTCTTAAGATAAAACATTTGTTCATACGTTTTTAGGGGGTGTGTGCCCTTTATATAGGGGTAACATAGAGGGGGGCACACAGGCCATGGACCCTCCACTCCACATAACACTCCAAAACTTAAAAACCTCTCCTCCACTTACTTATATGTTTTACCTTTCGCCTTTGAATTTAAAATTAAAATGCCTTTTTTTTATTAAATTCATTTTGTATTTAAATATTATTTATTGAATTTAAACCATTTTCTTCCCACCCATTTTTTTTTAAATAATTTTGAAACCAAGTATTTGTGGGTTGACATGAAATAAAGGATACTAGTTGATTACCCTGTTGAATATTTCAAATATTTGTAACTTGCTCATACGACATCTGATTGGGGTACCGTTTATTGCGATGCGAAGAGCGCAATGAGATGCTTCACGTGAGATAACTTACCATGCCATTCATGTTGAGAATTCACACTTATAATGAGAGGGGGGAGGTGAATCAGTATAATTCTATATTTAATTTTTAATATTCATAAACCATAATGAAGAAATCACATAAATGTAACAACTAGAAGACATAATATTTTATGCGGAAACCTGTTCGGGATAAAACCACAAAACTTCCATTTATAAGTTTGTAGGTACCAACCTAGTGTTACAAATGTTTGTAGGTTCCAACCTACTGGAGACATCAATCCCCTCTATTGTTTGTAGGAATTGACCTACAGAAGACATCAATCCCCTCTATTTTTTGTAGTCACCGACCTGCTGGAGACACCAATCCCTATAACTATATGTTTTTGTAGGCACCAACCTACTTACAAGTTTACAAGTTCTTCATAAACATTTCCTTCACTAGTCTACTTTTTTCTTTCATCTTCACCAAATATTATCTACGCTTGTTACTTCTACTTTTTCCAGATCTTCTTTGTGCTCGTTACTTCTTCTTTCTCGAGATAATCTTACCACTCACTCCATCTTCTTTAGTCAAATACACTCGACACTCACTCCTTGTTATTTCATAAGATCTATTAATTGGATCGTCACATACTTCATCACTCTCTCCTTTTTAAATAACATTCTTTTCATATTATATTCTCATATGTAAATATTACATTTCCACTCTTCACCCACACACTTTTTCTCACAATCCTCTTCTCCTTTTATACTTTACATTAAAATCTACATGAAAAATCATATACATTTGAAAATCCCCGACCTTCATTGAATAAATAATTAATTTCCCTTTTTAATTTACTTTTCAACATACGATGGGAAAAATACCACCATGGGTTTTAAAACCATGTGCAAATACCATGTACACTTTTACTCCACTTTCACTTTTTAATTCACTTTTACTTTTTAATTCACTTTCACATAACTTCATGTTTAATCCACTTTTACTTTTTGATCCACTTTCATGTAACTTCATATTTAATCCACTTTCATGTAACTTCATATTTAATTCATTTTCACATAACTTCATATTTAATCCATTTTCACGTAACTTCATTTCTAATCAAATTCCACTTTGTATTTCTTAAAGTCACCTTTTCTTTGCATATTTATATTTGAATACTTAGCTTTGAAATCAATGAAAATAATTTATTCAATAATTCAAACATTACATCGATGTCACGACTAGCGACATGTGTTTGGACACAAAATTCCTTGGTAATCATTTTGGCACTTCTGGACCTCAGATTTTGATTATGTCAGTTATGTTGGAATTCAATTCCTTTAGTTGTTGCTTTTCCCAAATTTAGTTCCGATATTTCCGGTGTTATTTTTTTTATATAGGTTCTTACTTCATCCATTGGAGATGAGGTAATATATCAATGGCTCATAAATATAAGTCCACAAAAACAACCAACTAATGGTTGGAGTTCTTAATATTGCTTAGGATATGGGAGGACCAATTTTATTCTAAGATGCAACTGAGAGTCAGTGTAAGTCTTATACATGTTATATTTAACCCACCTAATGATAGACGACACTTTCATGATCTTGGTTAGTCATAAAATCAATAAGTGCAAAGTAAACAAGCTAGTATGGTATGCACAATGAAATCTACTGGCAATGCAAACAAAATTTTCCAAATTATGAAAATACTCGATCACAACTACAACATAATATATATTAATCAAGGAAGGCATATGTCATTAGTTGTCCAATCGTGCATGGAAAGATTAATCATTGCAAATTATAGGAACCTGATTGATGGGTGAAGAAAGAAGGATCTGAGCTGGAGGAGAATATGAGAGGTCTAAATATGAAGGTGTGTCTTGTTGATAGCGTCGATTTTTATGAGAGAAAGAATATCAATTTTGATATGCTCAATTTTGATGAGGATTTGACATCCTTTTATTGGCACATTGGTGATAGAAGAGGGAAACTCGTTGACAAGCAGTGTATCAAAGAGAAAGAGACAAACCTTGTTGATACACTATGTATCATTGGAAGAAAGATAAACCTCACCAATACAATGTGTATCAATGAAGATGAGGGGAACCTAGCTTATACACCATGTATCTAAAAAGGATGTAATATCAACCACCGGTGTATTAGGGAGGAAATCACTAACTTGTTGATATTGTCTATATCAGTGGAGGAAGAAGGATGTTTGTCGACATGCTATGCATTGGTGAAGAAAGAGGGGAATTTTCGATACTATGTATCGAAAGGTTAGAGTGATCTGAAGAAAATGCCTAAATAGGTAAAGTATGGAGAGTGAGATGAGAGACTTGGTATTTCTGATGTGATTTTCCTTGGTATTGGAGGCTTTCTAGTAGAAACAGTTTAGTGNGGGGGGGGGGGGATTTATTCTCTTAGAGAAAAGGTAAAAGAATAAATTAGGGAGGGTCTTGTGTGGGAACAATAGGTCTATACACCCATATGCATTTGAAACGTTTTCTTCCTATCAAAATAGGTACAATATCCCAATTATAATTTTCCATTAAGGAATGATATTATTCATTCATGTCCATGTCCCAATCTAGATGACCAAAATATTCTACAATTGTTTATAGATCGTTATTCTATAAAATTTGAGCCAAAAGAGAGAAGGCTCATTGGAACTGTGAATGTGTATGAAATTGATCTATAGAATCATTGAAAATATTTTTAGTTTCTTTTTGTGTTGTATAGACCCATCTAGGAAGTTGTGGTGCTAGTGCATATTCAACAAACCCAACTAGAGGAAGGTGAGCTAGAAGAGGTGGATTTTCATCCACACTTCCATCATTTGAGGAAGAAAAAAAAGTAGGATCTGTTGGAACCTCAGTTAATGATGGTTCATCACACTTCCCCTAGAGACAATTAGTTGGGAGTTCGACCAACAACTAGAAACAATTAGTCAAACGATCTACCATAAGTCCACATTATTCGATCGAGGAGTCAACTAGCCTGTATCATGGGAGAATTGATTCCATACCAGTGGAATCGATATCCCTCATCAAGTATGGAATAAGTTGAAGTCTCTAGTCAACAAAGTCGATGAAATCCAAGTCATGCAATTTGAGAAAGATTTGATCTCTCTCGATCCTCATTCCTTTGAAAACATTGAGAAATATTTGGCACATGTGAAAGAGATAAAATTGAAATTGGGAGAATGGGGAAAAATTATCAAAAGAAATATGGAAAGCTCATCGAGCCGGTCCTGATGAATCAGAGAAAAAAATTCAATGTGTTTTTTTTTACATTTCAAACCAACTGGAACAAATGCATATAATATGGTAAGGATTATACCTTAGAATTTTTCAGTGGCTTATTGATTAATAATCAACACAAATTACTTAATGAAGGGAATATTGGTGGTAAACATCAATCCTACTTTTTCAAAGGAAATGGAAAGGTGAATAAAAAAGAAATAAGATGGTTTGATACCCCTATACACTGACTAGAATACCTTAACCAGAAAACTAAAGATGATTCGACATCGACCAAGAAGAATTGAAATAAGAAAGCATGTCTTTACCATGGAAATATTTGACATGTTGAGAAGGAATTTTGGAAGAATAATCCTGACGTAAAGAAGAGGGTCATGTGACTCGAAGGATACATGTCATCTATTCGTCGACCTTCTTATAATTTCACCTTACTTGAAGGAGACAGGTCGACTATTCGTCAAGATGATAATAATTTCAACTTTCAAGTCAGAACTTCTCAAGTGTTTCTTTCCCATTCCTCACAGATTGAATGGGTAGTCAATTCTAGGTGAAATCATCATATGGGAAAGGATGCTTCCTTTTTTTCATCCCTAGATAAAGCTATAGAAAAAAATATCTATGTTTCTGATGATTTTCCCCTTGACATTGTTAGTCGCAGTGATGTTCCCTATCGACATGGAAATATTGTTGACGTCTATCATGTGCCAAATTTAAGTGCAAATTTATTGTCAATTTCTCAACTGACATAGATAGGTAATATTGTGGAATTTTGTCTATATTGGTTCTTTGTTAGAGATTTGAAAAATGGTCATTCGATTGTCGTCGGAGAGTTTCTTGACCCAAAATATGGTTTGTACAATTTTTGTGACTCGACTCGACCGAAATATGAAACCAACTACTATAATTTCTCATATTGATAAACAAAGTCAAAGTTTGAATGAAGGACTTAGACACCTAAAGTATTGAATTCTACATTCAATGGAAATGAAGATATGCTTATTGGTCTGCCTAAAGTTTTTCATCTTGATGGAGTCTGTATAGGATTTATAGAAAATCATGGTGAGCATAGAACCTCCAAGAGATGGTTCACAGTGATATTTGCTACATAAATATACCTTCCTTAGCATGTGTCTAGTATATTTTGACTTTTATGGATGATCTCTCTCGATTCACTTAAGTCTATTTCTTGAAAAATAAGAATCATTTATTTGAAAAGTTAAAGGAATTTAGGGAAATAGCTAAAAATAAATATGGTCAACCTATCAACTGCCTGAGATTATAAAATGGTGGTGAGTATGTAAATTTACCATTTGAAGAATACCTTGTTTGATCTGGTATTGACTAGTAGTGGTTTGTTCCTCATATTCCTCAACAAAATGGCATAGTAGAAAGAAATAAACGAACCCTGGTTGAAATGGCTTGATTCCTTTCATAGACCAATGATCTACCTACTCACTTTTGGGTTGAAGTTGTTTATTGTGAAAACCATCTCTTGGATCATATTTTGACTCGAGCTATCAATTATATGAATCCACTCGAATGATGGTGTGGAATAAATCCCTCTATCGGCCACCTCTGTGTGTTTGGATGGGATACTCTTAAGAGTCCAAATCCTATCAACTATTTGACCCTGTAAAATGACAAATCATTATCCAAAGAAATGTGTTTTTTGATGATAATTTTTCAGGTGTCAAGTTGTTGGATGATTGCTATGGATTATTGCAGGATGGTATCTTTAACATTGTTTCTAACAATGGTTCACCAATTTTGTTTTAATTCCTTTGATTAGGATGTTAACTGAGCCATCAAATTATGTTCTTCAGTTGACTGTTCAGACAATTTATATTTTGAATGGTCCTACATATCCATCAACTGAAACTATTCCTTCTTCTGAATGACCTTCTGTAATGGATATCAATTTCCCTTTTCATTCCTACCCATATGGGATGCTAAGATGATTGAAGTTGTTGGTTCTGATGTCAATGTTATTTCTTTAGGTCGAAGAAATTACAATCAGAAGCAAAATGATTCTATTTCTTCTATGACTCATGTCCTTGAAAAATGTGATCCTTTTACCTACTCATATGCACAAGGAAAATTTAAATGGGAAAAAGCCATGAATGATGAGATGGATTCTCTTTTGAAGAATCACAGTTGGGATTTATCTCTTCTCCCTAAAGGAAAGAACATTGTGAAATGTCGATGGGTATACAAGATCAAATTTACATTTGAAGCTGTTGTTGAGTTTCTTAAAGATCACTTGTTTGTGAAAGGTTTCTCTCAATAAGAAGGCATCGACTACACTAGGTATTTTTCCCTTGTCAAAACATGAATTTTGTTCAACGGATTCTTTACCTTGATGATTTTTTTGGATGGAAGATTCATTAGATGGATGTGAAATGATCTGGATTGGATCATTATATTTGTTTTCATCTACCTCTATTCTTTTAGAGTGGAAAAAATTGGAAGAATCATCTTGCAGGGTCATTTTAGTGGCAGGTCTTAGTTTGGAAATTTGGGGTCTAAAACTTTCTAGATCCATTTGAGGAATTAAATAGAATTTTTGGGGGTTCTATTTTTAAATAATTATTCCCATCCCCTTCAAGGTGTTCTATGCTCTAATACCTTTCTGATGGTGTAGACTCTGCATTAATCAGAGCTAGTATGCAAACATTATGCCTCTGGCAAGTTGACCTACCATGTTGACCACCATGGTATGAGATGATCCCACATTATCCCCCATTACTCATGCATATGGGGATAACCACGTATGTAATTTCAAGAATAATCTAAAAGGTCCAAAACCCTACCACAATTGAGAGTTAAGGAAGTAAAAAAACTACCCCTATAGGTTATCGAGTTATGTTAAATATCGGGTCAATAGGAGGAGAAGGGGTTCCATTATTTTTCATTGTGTCTTTGTCCATAGATGAGAAAAACATTTGAGAGTGGTATTTTGTGAGCATAACAGAGGAGGATATATTGTCCAGTAGCCATACAAGACATATTTCAAAGGCAACTCTAAGGAGAGTGCCTCTTTCTTTACACTTGCATCATTTCTATACGACAGAAAAGAGAGCAGAGTAGCCTCAACTTCTAGCTAGGTTTTCTCCTGTATTAGTTTTCCCTAGTCATATCTTGTGCTTATTTATGGATTGTGTGATTGTATTTTACTATTCTCTATTTTCCACATTTTATCCATTTCATGCATAAGTAGAAAATCAATACTTAAATATTCTCGATATCTAAAGGAAAAAATACCTTGATAGTAAATATTTCAATATTTCAATATTTTATTAGATATTTTGTGAAAAAATATTCCAGTGGAATATCCATGGAAGCTTACAGAAAATGAAAAGTTTCTTCCTTCATGATGACTTATCTGAATAAATGTTCATGGAACAACCTCCTAGTTTTGTGATAGATTCCAACCTTGTATGTCGACTTGAGAAGTATCTTTATGGTTTGAAGCAAGGTTCCAGAGATTGGTATGTTAAGATCGATTGTTTCTTTATCCATATTGGTTTGAAACATTGGAAATGTGATCAAATTTTATATGTAATTCATACTCATGGAAATAACTTAATTATTTCTATATATGTTGTTTAACTTTTCATAACTGACAATAACATTGATCTCATTCTTAATGTTGTAACTTTAGATGGTTTATGTCTATTTAGAAACCATGCCAAAACATATTTAAAACAAATTTATATCCAAGTTGTCCCTTAGAATTAAGGGGGCTCCCTCAAATACAAATATAAATTGGCTTCCCATTGTCACTAAGAAACAACTCTAATAATTAAGCTCATGATGCTAGATTTGATGGTAAAGAACATGATAAACTAGATAGGTAGGTTTGAGGATAAAAATAGCAGTAGAGTAGAACAAGGACTATAAACCTCTCATATCAGAGGCCTTAATATATTGGGCATGGATTCATCCAATAGAGCACGAAATTTTAATAATCAATGGTGGAAGAAGAGGAGGAAAACATAAAATGTGTTACCTAATAGAAAGCAAAGAAATATCTATTGATCAAAGTCGAAGATAGTGAGTTGGTAATAAGAGTCATGAATATAGCATGAAACATTACAAATATTGTAACCTGTAGATACATATGTTATTTTAATTGAATATTACGATGTACCAAATTCATGTCTACCATTGCATTCAATCTTCCTACAAATTACAAAGTAAAATAAAAGAAAAGGGATGGATTTAAAGAGGATTTTCACATAAAAAGAAAGAAGAGCAAGGATTTGTTGAGAAGAAGCAGTGAATCCATGAATTAATCTATGTGTGAGAAGAGTATAATATCCCTATGGGCTTATAGAGAATGCAACCTTGCTACCCAAAAATCTCACTAAGCTACCCGCTTTAATCATCTCATGTTGAGATATATATATATATATATATATACATACATGAATTTTACAACTAAAAAGGATAATAAATCTCAACTAGAACATTAATATCTAATATACATCCCTTAATAATCTCAAATCCCAACATCCAAGTGCCAAAAATCGTGCTAAATCAAATCTAGTATGAATTTGACTGATTTTCTACTAAAAACATGGGATTTTTCCAGTTGACTAGCTGAGTTGACCGAGATTTGACTTACACATGTGAGGATTTTCATGAGAAAACATGAGGGAAAAAACCATGCCATGAAGCCACAAAATATCCTCCAAGTGGTTGTTTCATCCACATCAATATCCTACAAGTATGTCAACGAACGATGGATTATAGGTTCTGAATTATTCTTCTAATTTGAATGATAAAAACTAGATTTAATTATCTTAAAATGTTGATTTGACTCAGAAAAAACTCAAAGGATAAGGATTGGGTGCAAAGAATTTTTAACTAAGGATTGAAGTTCTAGATGATACAGGATAGGAAAGTCATTGAAAAATTTCAAAAATTTGGTGATGTGAATTAATGTTACACCATAGGCTCCATATGACACCAAATAACTACAGACCACGATCTTTCACTATTTCTTGAAAAGTTACCTATGACTATTAATGCAATTCTCTGAAAACGAATTAACCTATACTTGCATTTTACTTCTCTGAAACCATCTCTTTGCATCCCTACTCACTCACACTGAAGCAAATTGTCTATACACTAAAATAAAAATCTTTGCACACTGCAAACTAAAAAGAGGATGCTATAATTGCTAAACTGAAAAATGAAATAACTGCAAAAACTAGAATAATGCAAAGTCGAAACCGTATTGAAGTAAATTTCCAAACTATGCGCATATTTATATGCAAGATTCCTATCCTAATCAACATCTCATCACGGTTATGTAAAATGATACTTCGAGTGAAACCATCTGAGCATTTGATTTAATTACCAAATTTTGGGAAGGATTTTGATTATTAAAATGAAAAGCAATGTAAAGAACTACAACTTCACATGATACTGAAAATTATACTCATAGTGTAACAATGGTGGAGAATTTGAACTGATAAAAACCTCTAAATAGATTGCAACAAGATCTTGAAATCCATGTAGGTTTACCTTTGTTTCTTCATTCAATAACTCCAATTGGTCCAATTGGATTTATTTTTGTTGCACAATTTCTTTATCTTTAAAAACATAAATCAACATATCTTCATGATTTTCATTGTCTTTCTTGATTCACCTGATTTGATTCTTCTCAGAGAAAGTTTTCATGAACAAGAAAATAATCGTATATGCCTTCATAGTTGTCATACACTGGAATATAACTATCATGTTGGCCCTTGACCAAGTTTTGGAGAACCTTGGTCATGGTTAACCATTTTTGGAACTTCGATAGGCTTGTTGAAGGTGGAGCGCAAGGAAAAGCGGAGATCACAGGATCTCAGACCCTTTTTAGGGAATTTTGGGTTTAGGGTTTATGTAACGGGAATGAGATGTCGTCCCATGGGTTTACCCATGTTTATGTTCCATTTGCAATGTATAAATAGATATCTAGGAGATGTAAGAAAGTAGTAATAGTGAATTTTTGTGGCTTAGTGTGCAGCTAGAGGCTTTGTGCATACTATGTGCCAAGACTTGCAGGGATAAGTGCAAGTGAATGTAAGAAGCTGGTGTGCATACTATGTAAGAAGGCTTGGTGTTGTGACCTAACTTAAGGAAGGAGGATATGGCGAGGTGCATGCAGATCTTTTTTCCTATGAGGAGTGGTTCTTGTGGCTTTATGCATTGAATGAAGATAATAAAGAGAAGAAGAGTTGGTGGACGTAGCCCCACGCTGGGCGTGAACCAGGTATATTCTATGTTGTTGTTTCTTTGTGCATTATGGTTGTTATTTGAGTTATGCTCAGTGTAGCAATATATGTTAGATTCATCATATATAGTAGCTTAGTTCTTAGTGATGTGAATGAATGCTAGATATGATCTATTTCTATATGTTAAGTGCTTGGATGTGTTAGATCTTGTTGAATAATGTGTTGTTCTATAATTAGGGTTTTCTCATGCGAAGTGGATAAGAGTTAAATATTAATGAATGTTAAATACTAAGTTCTATGTTAAGTAATTTGATCACAGATCTGTGTCGCAGCTAGGTTGTAGACACTTGAATCCTGCAACCACCCCTTCCTCTACCTCAGGTGAGACTTCATATGCTTTGTAGGTGTTTCCAAAAGGGTCGGTAGTTATGGTTTTGTTGGTGTACTGTTGAAGCGTTGAATCCTGGGTCTGCCATTATGCCAATAAAATGTTTTTTTGTCGGGACCTGAATTTGTGATTACTGGGAACTGAAGAAAAGAGAAAGCTCTGTGTGTAGATATGTTTATTTAGTGCGCAATACTCTACTTGACTTGCAAATCTCTATGCTAACAAAAGAAGCCTGATATGAAGAAAATAGGTAAGATCTTAAATATTTTTGATCTGATAAAGGTAAGATAAGTGAAAATTTTTGTTTCAAAAGAATGGATCTAGGTATGTTTGATAGATTTTGTCCTAGTCTGAAAACTAGGGCACAACTAGAAGAAAGAATATTTGATATGAATAGATCTGATAGAACTAGCGAAAGATATGTTATTCCTATGCATAGAAAGAATGTTCGGACTAACAAGTGGATGCAAGATCCTAGAAATATTTTTTTACAAGTTCACCACTGTGATCCCAGTGTGCAGTAAAGGAAAGGTTGGGGATCATTCAAGAGAAAGAGAGGATTGACTCTTTGTTATAATTGTATAAGACCGAGACATCTTGCTAAGGAATTCCCTGGTCGAGGTCCTATTTTCCTTTGTTGTAAGGCTACTGGACATAAAGTTTTAGATTTCCTTAGAATGATTGCTAAAGTTGAAAAGATGAACATGAGACAAGAAGACCATGTGGAATGTCAAGAGTCTAAGAAAATGATCAAGAACCAGAAAGAATCAGAGCCTATATTATTGCAGATGAAAGAAACCCTAAATGATCATAGAGACATCAACTTATTAGAGGTCTTAAAAGATAAGGAGTGCATAGAAAAAGGAATAGGATAATTTGACATAGATTATGTCCTGGATGAGGAAACACAGGTGAATATCATGACAGAAAGAACTTGGGAAATTTTGGGAAAGACTGCTATGGTTCCTTCATTGGGAGGAATGGGATCATTTAAAGGGAAGAAGATAACCCTATGTGGAATACTTACCTATATACTTATGAGTGCTCATGGAACTTTGACAGAAGAAGAATTTGAGGTCGTTAAGTTTGTTGAGAACAACGCCCCATTTGCTATTTTGCTAGGAAAAACTTGGGTTGAGAAAGATCAAATACGAAGGAAACAAGAAGAGGAAGATATAGAACAGAAAAGGAAAGAACTAAGAGATTTAATGGCTAGGATAATAGTGCACTTACTAGAAGAACATGAGGACAAGTATAAGATACTAAAGACTAGAGACCTGGTTGTCTAAGTTGAAAGAACAGAGGAAGGCTTGAAACTCTTTTCCATACAGGAGAGTAGAGCACCTACCCCAGAAAGAGAAGAAGTATTACCCTCGAACCATATGAAAGACCCTCCATAGTGTGAAGTTACTATGCCAAGAGGATATAAGAACAATAATGGAAAGAGGAAACCAGTGACTCAAATCATAGGAAAGAAAGTCATAAATCTCAGCAAGAAGAAAGCAATGTTAGAAAAAGTGCAGGAAGTTCTAGAGAGGACTTCGCAGAAGGAAGGTTTGAAGAACTGGAACTTCGTCAGGATATTAGAATAGAATAGATTGACACTTCTCCATGGTGAATTTATATGACTATTGGAGGCATCCCAACCGTTAGAATGACACTCCAGAATGACTGGAAACATAGTTATTGCCGGAACATTCACCATTGGACCATTAGGACCGCACCATAACGGATGGAATTGCATCGATTGAGGTGTTCCCGCCCATTGGAATAATTTTTACGACGTTGTCTATTTATCTCGTCGAGGATTTCACCGAGAACACTTTTTCCAATTGTGATTATCCGAGCCCACATAGAACTATTTTCTTTCGCGCAATGCCTATTGAGAGATTGCCACCCATTCTGTTACATTGAGAGTTTTCTCACTGACCTGAGATATCTGACCTCAAGCGTCCATGTCGGATGACATTAGCGTAGTAGAAAATTCTGTCGAAGAGATCCTAATAGACCTCATGGATGAAAAGGTGATGTTCGCAAGCATACAAGCTTCATCGATGTGAGGATTGGAAGGATACCCATCGACTGCACAGCATCGGTCTAGCCGACCTACTGCTGAGAAATGTAGCAAGCATCGTGATGACTTGGCGAATGCGAAGCTCATCCCATCTATCATGCCTGACTATATCCCACCTCTTGCTGTCATAGTTAGTCATGACAGTGTCCTGAGGGACTTAAACTACACCTTGATCACTATGTACCTCCTGAAGGGGATACACGTAGTTGGACAGTAGTTGGGACAGATTATGACGTTGAAGATCAGTGACTTTAGCTTGGGATATCGCAAAAACTATGCCATGCTCACCACACATAAGTATTTCAACAAGATAAAAGGGATGAAGTCGAAGATCATCCCCCAGCCATGGACCATGGACATCACGAGGTCCACCATCCTAAATGTAATGAAGGTACCCCACTTTGGAAGGAATTAGGAGGTTAACACATGCATTAATCCTGTTGTCTTGTTTCCATGGAGGTTATTTGTGGCTGGACAGACACATCACCGTATATCCGATGTTGATCCATTGGATCACTACATTAAGCATGCAAGGACCAAACCCACAAGAATTTTATCCAGGGAAGGATGCAGATCGTGCCCTGGCGCAGAGAATCAAAGATACCTATGGAAATGTGGAGAAGGGGAAGGAAGGCTACAAGGTAGTTTCCATCTAGAATGACGCAGTGCGCCTAGCCTACTAGTTGATCATTGGTAAGCTAGTAAGGAAGAACATACCCACATAGTTCATGGGGTTTGTTGTTGACCTCATGGGAAAATACATTGAAGGACTACAAATGAACTGGGTGAGATACCTCATCAACCAGTTAGAGAAAGACTTCTGTGAATCTCAGGATCAAGGCTATGAGTTCTATTTCAGTTGGATGCTAATCCTCATTGCCTTCATTGCTTAGGAGATGCCAAAAGGAGCGACCTTCCCTGAGATTGAGTCGTCTGAACCCCTAGTTGTGAAGTTCACTATTCTCTAGTACTCAAGCAACATGGCTAATAAATGGCATTCAAATGTGGTGTTCCACACCTATTACCTATATTTGAAGAGGGATATTGAGTCTTTCCCTCGTATGACGTCGAACACCCTGCACAGATTTAGGCCATTTGTGAAGTTCCATGTAGATGGACATTTTATTTATATTACTGCGTGAGGAGACGAACATAAATATGAGCTTCAATCCTACTATAAGCTCACTGAGGAGGACATGAAATAAATAACTAAGGAATGGCTCGCAGAGTTCATTATACCATTCGACCATGAATAATTGTCTGACCCCGACCTCATTGGTAGCCTTGTGTTCACTCACAAATAATATTATGCACCTAGCAGTAGTAGAAGGAAAAAGAAGGAAGAGGTACAAAAGATGAACAATGCATCAGAAGAAACTGCTTCAAATTCACCTGGAGAGGGAGGAGGTGATGAAGTAGACAAGGAAGAGAATGACGGGAAATAAGACAAGCCAGAGTAGGGTGAAGTAACACCTCCTAGATACCCCTTTGATGAAGCTGAGACATCCAATAAAAGAAAGGTTTCCCCCAAGAAAACTACATCGCGGAAGAAGTCAAAAGCCAATAACCACCATTTCAGACTGTGCTAATGGTGGATGACATTAACCTTATCATTGTTGTTATGTCAGACACCTTGAAGGATATATTTTAGCGAAGTGAAGAAAAATAAGAGACCATGTATGATAGGATTGTAACAAAATTGAAAGGGGTACAACAAGCCCTCTACTCCAGTCACACAGTGTCTACTGCGGCACCACCACCAGAAGGAGAAGAGTTGGGAGATGAGCCTTCCCAGCTATGTATATTATTAGAATCGAGAGAATCTCACCTTCGTCATGTCCAAGAGGAAAAATAATAGGTCATAGAGGCCCTAAAGTAAGAAAGAGATGAAGCTATAGAGAAATGTTGAGTTTCCCAACAAGAAAAATATGACCTCCATGCAAAATTTGCATAGGATAGAGCGTAGATCCAGAAGGAGAAAGAACAGTTGCTCACAGAGAAGATTGGAGTTAAAGAAGCAGTCATTAGAGAAATTCTCTCTGTGACGGGCTTAGAAAAGATGGAAGAAAACCCAGTGGAGAGTCAAGTGGGAAAGCTTGTTGAATCCATTCAACAACTCCAACAAAGAGTAGCAGAACTAGAGGTACAAGAAGTGCCAAGCACTCCGTAGGAAGTGAAAGACCAAAGGGAAGAAACTACCTAGAGCACAGTCCATAGAATCAAGGCATTGGCCTTAGAATGAAAACATCTCAGCAGTCGAAGTGCACAGACTTATGAGCGGCTTGCAGAGGACCTTGAACTAAGGACACTGGAGTCATAGCTCCAGGAGGCAAAGTAGCAAGAAACAACAGTGAAAGCATAGTTGAATCCATTGTCCACAGTTGAGAGGATGAAAAGGTCCCAAGAATAGTGCATGGTTCAATGGCAGGTCCATGCCATCCAGAGTAAAGTCATGGAAGTGACTCAGAAGCTCCAACTAGCGAAAGATGAAGATTGCACACTTTTTGAGGAAATTGAAGGACGAGGTGCAGAACTGGAACACGTGGTCACCATAGTAGAACAACGCTTAGAAGGACCTGTGATCGAGAAGGTTATTCAGGGGTTTTCTGAGCAGGAGGCTCTAGAGAAGCAATAGGTTGAGGCATCTTGATCCAATCTCGAGGCCTTCGAGGTAGAGTTACCCAGATTAGAGTGACACGGGACAAGTCACAGGTGAGTGTTGGGGGCATGTTGTCCCTTAACCAAGTTTTGGAGAACCTTGGTCATGTTTGACCATTTTTGGGACTTTGACAGGCTGGTCGAAGGTGGAGCGCAAGGCGAAGCGGAGATCACAGGATCTCGGTCCCATTTGAGGGAATTTTGGGTTTAGGGTTTATGTAATGGGAATGGGATGTCGGCCCATGGGTTTACCCATGCTTGGGCCCCATTTGCAATGTATAAATAGATATCTAGGCGATGTAAGAAATTAGTAATAGTGAATGTTTGTGGCTTAGTGCGGAGCTAGAGGCTTTGTGCATACTATGTGATAAGACTTGTAGAGCTAAGTGAAAGTGAGTGTAAGAAGCTAGTGTGCAGACTATGTAATAAGGCTTGGTGATGTGACCTAACTCAGGGATTTGTACACAACAGTCTTGATTGTGGGTGAAGACGTGTAGTTCTTGGGCCTCTTTTTCTCAACTTCGGGTTTGGCGAGGTGCGTGCAGATCCCCTATCCTATGCGGAGCGGATCTTCTGGCTCTGTGCATTGAATGAATATAATAAAGAGAAGAAGAGTTGGTGGACGTAGCCCCACGCTGGGGGTGAACCACGTATATTATGTGTTGTGGTTTCTTTGTGCATTATGGTTGTTATTTGAGTTATGCTTAGTGTAGAAATATATGTTAGATGTATCTGATATAGTATATTAGTGCTAAGTGATGTGAATTAATTCTAGATATGATCTATTTCTATATGCTAAGTGTTTGGATGTGTTATATCTTGTTGAATACTGTGTTGTTCTGTAATTAGGGTTTTCTCCTGCGAAGTGGATAAGAGTTAAATATTAATGACTGTTAATTGCTAAGTTCTCTATTAAGTATAGTGATCATAGGTCTGTGTCCCATCTAGGTTGTAGACACTTGAGTCTTGCAAACACCCATGCCTCTACCTCGGGTGAGACTTCATCTGCTTCGCAGGTGTTTCTGAAAGTATTGGTAGTTAGGGTTTTGTTGGTTCTCTATTGAAGTATTGAACCCTGGGTCCTCCCTTGTGCCAACATATCACTAGTATATTCAACAAATGATTTCTTATGGTTTTCACAATGATTTGAGATAAAATATTCTTTAGCGAAGACATAACTGAACTCTCCTTGAAAATCATTGGGATTTTTTTGAAAATTCTAGAAGATATATTACTCAATTGAGTCTACAATTATATCTGCTTCATCAAAATCTTCTTGTGCTTCATTAAAATTGTTATCATACTCACACTATTCTTTAGCTAGTTCCTTTTGATGATTGTTATAATAACCATTCTATCATTGAAATTCATCATTACAACAATCTTCAAAAAGGAGTTCAAGTGGATACACAAATTTGCAAGGAGAATAAAATTTAGCATGAAAATCCTTTAGAGAATAAATACAAGAAATAGGTAAAGATTTATACCATTTTCGAACATATCCATCCGAAGAGATCGTCAACATTTTCATAAGCACATATTCATGATAAATACCTAGTTGAAACATGCAAGCATGAAAATCTATCAAATGTTGTGCTAGACACACATCCTTCTCTTCTTTGAATCTAGGAAAATAGTATGCACAATATTGTTTGATAGGCATAGCATTAGAATAACCAGGTATATTTAAAAAATTTAATGGTGCATACATTGTAGCTATCTGAGCAGCAAGAGAACTTGACATCTTGAAACTAGTGGAGTCACCAATGAATCATATGGATTATTCAGACCATGGAGTCGTCGGGTGAAAAATGAAAGCAACATGTATGTGTTTGACTCTTGTTAAACCTTGGGAATTATATCTAATCTTCCTAAAACCTAGAGGAAAATATATTGAACCTTCACTCCCCAAAAACAATGCCAAAAATAATGTTGTAACTTGAGATAGTTTATGGTTGTTTAGAAACCATGCCAAAACATATTTAAAGAAAATTTAGATCCAATATGGCCCTTGGACCTGAGGGGGATCCCTCAAAGACAAATAGAAACTGTCTACCCATTGTCACTAAGAAGCAGTTCTAATAATTAAGCTCAGGCTGCCAAATTTGATGGTAAAGAACATGATAAACTAGGTAGGTAGGTTTGAGGATAAAAATAGCAACAAAATGGAATAAAGATTGTTAAACTCTTAGATAAGAGGCCTTAATCTATTGGTCATGGAGTCATCCAATATAGAACAAAATTTTAATAATGAAAGGTGGAAGAAGAGGAGGAAAACATAAAATATGTGACCTAATAGAAGAAAAAGAAATCTCTATTGATCAAAGATGAAGATAATGAGTTGGGCATAAGAGTTATGAATCCAATATGAAAAATTTACAAATATTGTAACTTGCATATACATATGTTATTTTAATTGAATATGAATATGTCATTTAATCAATAAAAAAAATTGGACAACAGTGGTTGTTGTACCAAATTCCTGTCTACCACTGCATTCAATATTGCTACAAATTACAAAGTAAAAGAAAAGAAAAGGGATGGATTTAAAGAGGCTTATCACATAAAAAGAAAGAAGAACAAGGATTTTTTGAGAAGAAGTAGTGAATCCATGAATTAATATATGTTTGAGAAGAGTACAATATCCCTACATTATTACAAAGCATGCATCATTGCTACCCAAAAATCTCACTAAGCTACCCCTTTTATTCCACTCATGTTGAGATATATATACATGAATTTTGCAACTGAAAAGGATAATAAATCTCAATGATAACCTTCATATCTGATCTACATCCCTTACTAAGCTCGAATCCCAACATCCAATTTCCAAAAATCGTACTAAATCAAATATGGTACGAATTTGACTGATTTTCTGCTAAAAATAGAGGATTTTCCAACTGACTAGTTGAGTTGACTAAGATTTGACTTAGAGAATATGACGCTATTTATGAGAAGCCAATAGGAAACGAACCATGCCATGAATCCAAGGAATGTCCTCCAAGTGGTCATTTCATCAATATCATCCTACTAGTATGTCAATGAACGATGGATTACAAATTCTGAATTATTCTTGTAATTTGATCGATAAAAACTAGATTTAATTATCTTAAAATGTTGATTTGACTCAACAAAAAATCAAAGGATAAGGATTGAGTGCAAAGAATTTTTAACCAAGTATTTCAGTTCTATATGATACAGGATAGGTAGTTCATTGCAAAATTCAAAAATTTGGTGATGTGAATTCATGTTACAACACTTTGATTGAAGAAACACCTTGTTGACTCATTTGATATGATAGATCTTGCTATTTTGCACTATTTTCTAGGTCTTCAAGTTATAACTCTATCTGATGGTTTATTTATTTCTCAATCTAAATATGTAATGGATCAGTTGACCCGGTTTAAGATGGTAGATTGTAATCCCTATGCTACTAGTTTTCAGTCTATATTTAAGTTGAGTGTTGTTCCAGAGTCTGTACTTAAGGCTTAGAAGTACAGTGTCTAGGCATCCGAAAGTGGGTAAAGGGTGGAGAAGAGAGAAACATCAACCTTCGACAAAGGAAACTAGGGAAGATTTCTACGTTGGCGTTGTCTAGCTTCCAACTATTCCTGGATGGTTATATCCTGTTCAATTGCTGCCCATGAACATTCAAGTTCAACTCAGGTAGTAGCTATTTTAAGAATAGTATCGAAAAGGTTTAAGGCAATGTGCATTTGATTTGATAATCCAGGTTCGATATTGGGTTGTGTTGGTACAGGGACAGTCATGGAGGAACAGTAAAATAAGAAAAACTTTAGAGAGAAATTAAGTGTTGTCTCAATTTGGTCGTATAAAAGAGAATTTACAGTTTCGGAAATAAAACGGGGTGCAAATCAAAGGCTCTTTCCCGTAACTGAGTTATATCTTAATAAAATGTATGAGGTGGGAGAAAAACATTTAGCTGTCTAGGATGTGAGGTTCCTATCAAGGGAGAATCTCACGTATAAACAGGAGAGGAAAACTGTAAGGAAATAACCCGATGTAGCATAAAATATATATAGAATTCTGAAAGTGTTGACTGGTCTTACACCTACTGATAGCTGGTACAGAGGAAAAACAGTAAACAATTACAGAAAACCAAAATTCATTCGCTATAGTAGTGGTCGTACTAAATTATAACGAAGCATTCATCAGTTCTGAATATGAAATGAAATGAAATATGAGATACAAGAAAACAAACTCATAACACAGTCGTGACGAAATTGAGAATCTTCAGATTTGCTTTGTATTAACTCTCAAAATGTAAAAACTCTGTTACAATCAACACAAAAAGGTCCAGCCCTTTTTCTTTCTTTCTATGGTATATTTATATAGTTTTACAATAAGATAGAATCTCAATCATTACAAAAATTTCGGCTATGACAGGGAGGAGATCAATCGCTCCATTTCTTCTTCTCTGTCTTAACTTGGAGCCATAATTTTTTCCTCACGTGTGCTTGGTATAGGTGACACATCTTTCAACCAGCTGAGATATCAGCCTCGACAGTTCTGCTTGATAGTTGGATTCAAAAGAGTAACAGTCTCGGGCAAATTGTGGTAGTCTGTCTTCCATCTGTCTGTCTATGATGTCGATATCGCATAATTGCGCGCTTGGTTTAATCATACATTTGTCTATTTGGACTATGTCCGCCATAGTCACTTGTGAGATCTCGGCTGAATCTCTTTCCTCCTTTTCCTTTAATCAAAGCGAGATTTTTGCCATGTTCAATTGAATCAATGCCTCGGCACTACCTCCACTATCAATGCCTAGCAAATTTCCATCTATAGAACTAAAGGCCACTTCCAAGGAATTTTTTACCCTTTTTGCTTGCAGTTTGCTTTCCGAGATGCTGTGCTCCCATTCTTTCAATAGAATGTTTCATCTGGTCTGCTTCGAAATGGTGAACTTGGGAGTACTTCCCGAATCTATGTTGTTTGTGGCTATCACAACCTCTTGGAAGGCAACCCGTGTTGCTCCATCTTCCCTTTCTCTAGCACTTAAATTCTCCAAAACTTGATTAACCAGCAAGAAATTGTCTCGAATCTCCCCTACCTTGCCGAGTAAATTTCGTTGGGCCGCAAAGACTCTGCTCCGAATCTCCATGGCCTAGGACTGAAACATCCCGATATCTATCACTTTGCTTTTGGCGATTTCCACCCTAGCCTGCAGCTGTTTGATCAAATCCCTTTGTTGGCTCACTTGCATCTGACCATCCCGGACCACCATCTATGCTTGCTCGAGCTTAGTCTTAAGTAGCTCTATCTCATTTTTATCGGCTAACCTGGCCTGCTCTATTCCTACGCTCGCCTGGTCTTTGGCAGTTTTTGTTGCTGTGGCTAGTCTAGCTTCAAGGGTCTTGATGAGGCGATTTTTTCATTTAAGCTGGTTTTTCAAAAGCCCGACTGAAAATTGATTCACCGAGGAATATGCTCCTAACGTCCCTGCTAATTCAGTCTTGAATTGTTCATCCTTCTTGTCCTTCCCATCAGTTATGACTTTGTATTTCTTGGCTGTTGACTCTCCTTCCTGATAGAATTCCCTCTTTACCACTGCCTTTCTCTTCTTATCAAAGAAGAACTCATTCAGAGGGAGCTATTATACCCTTATAGGCCTCAACTCTTCATTGAAGATCCATCCTGCATCAATATTTTCTTGAGTCAGCTGCAAGGGAGTAACTGATGTGATAGGTTCTCCGATCTGCTTTGTTGATTTTCCTGGAGTAGTGACCAAACACTGCTTCTTCGATGGGTCAGGAGTCTTTATCTCAGCTTTCAGACTCTTAGTTTGCTCTCCGTCATCCTGGTGTTATTCTTGATTGGGAGTCGCATCCTTAGAGCGTTCGAGATCTCTTTGTTTCACCTCCACCGTACTCAGACTCTCACCCCACAACACTGCAGGAAGACAACTGCGTCGATGTTTCTGGAACTTCAAAACATCGGCTCTTTCCTCAGGTGCCAAGGTTTGTATCCAGGATAGAATCTCGACATAGGACATTGCACCTCGAAATATTTCATCTGAGGGTCAATTCTCATGCTCAAATCTCTTGATCCCGCAATTGGCCAAATGATTGCTCATGACCCTTTGCGGATCGTGCTTCTTGTATTCAATGAGGACCAAATTTAGGTCTTCCAGGGTTGTTGCCTCAGCTTTGGCATGCCCGAAATCTAATAAAGAATAATAATTTAAATGAGCAGGAAAAGGTGGCCATACCTTCTTTGAGTATCCCTTAAGCTCCTTGCTTATACCACTAATTATTGTTTGCCTAGAAACCTCACGACAAGATAGCTTGTCAGGAATGAACAATGGAAATTCATGCAGGGGAACATAAGCCCTGAAAACTATAAGATATGAAAATTGAGCTTCTACATACCAGTCGGCTATGCTGCTTAGATTTTTCACTATACTGTCTGATATCCTAGGTGGAGGGTGGCCAAAAATAGTGACATGCAGGGCACCATCACCCAGTTGAAAATTTCATACATGAAATTTGCCGCTTTGTTTTCCCACAATTTTGCATGATAAACGTGGATAGGCTCGTCTTCTGTTGGGGTCCAACTCTAGCTCATTAAGGGAAATGGTGTTAAAAAACACACGACGTCCATAATGTATGCAGACATGAAAAATGAAGACGTCTTTCCACTCTCTTTCTGCGCTCGATACTCTGTGACCCAACTGGTCAAGCTATCGAACAACATTTTTGCCCAGTCGAAGGAACTGCCTTCGGCGACCCGAAACATTAGAGGCACCCATGAAAGAAAAAAATGTGAGGTGTCCTCTCTCCCGTATAACCTGCATGTCATCATGGCTACATATTTGTACTGTGGTTCTAAGGAAGCTATTGAATATATGTCATGGCTATCAGCCCTGAACTTCACGCCGTGCGAAACCCAATCTCTTATTAAACTGGACAAGATCTTATCATACTGTACACATTCCTTCTGCTTGAACTCATCTAAGAATTTGACGCCATATGTGTAGTCGGACGTTGTGGGCGGCTTATACATGGCTTGCAGATGTTCTGGCTTGAAAGTCTCAATGGTGACTTTCTGCTCATTCATGATGGTTCTGGTCGGTATGTCCACATGGTCTAATGCCCATTGGACCATGTCATAATATGGAAGCAATCGTGTCCTGGCTGCTACTTTGTGCATTCTGGATTGGATGACGATCTTATACTTGGTGGTTATATTATCTTTTTCATTGTCGCTGGACTCATCGGAATAATCCACCAATTCGGCCTACAGAACATCTGAAACAAACGATCAATTTGGGACCGAGTCAATACTTCGAGGCTAAGTATCAGTGACATTGTCTGAGCCTTGTCCCAAAACCTCAACACTGGCTTTGGATGCTTTTCGCGGAGCCATGGCTGGAGATTGTGTTTTAGCTCTTCTGCGATAGAAATACATATACATACAGAAGTCAGCTCACCGAGAAAATGTTCTTTGCGTAATGTAGAAATGAATTTGCTATAATGCATAACCGCTCTTATATATATTCGAAAATCTTGGTACCTTTCAGAACAGGTCTGTCAAATCATGTTTTAGAAATAAATTTATCCATAAAAATTTGATCCTTATTCATTGATTTTCCCTATTTCCTCATTAATGTCATAAATTTTGGCAGTTTGAAATGTCAGCTGGCGTATGGAAGGAATAAGGCTACATCATAAATCGTGGAAGCATCGAAACATGGGATATGTATTGATTTAGCTTAATTAATCTAGTTTTACCAACGTTAATTAATCTTTCGCCACTCGTTGTATCGGGAAATTTTCTTTAACCTTTTGAACCTCTAACACCCGAGACTGTGACGACCGATTTTGGTTAATAATAACGTAATCGTGATTAAGGGCTCAATTAATTTCATAATTATTATATTCTCCATATCGTGACTCGAAGCTTCGAAAATAAGTTTCCGAGAGGTTTGCATGCCGAGCTGCGAAACCGCGAGATCGTGATAATATGACTTAATAAAAAGGGAAGATAAAAATGATTTAGTGATTAATTAATTACGTTTATATCCTTATCATGACTTCGCGAGTCGGGGCTGAGACGGTGTAACTTTTTAAAAAATAAAACGTCGAGTGGTGAATTTTCGAGAAAACTTTTACCATGGTTTAGCTTTTACTTTTTACCTTGACACGGGTTACTAAAATAAGGACCTCGTGTTCTCGGATATCGGGGCTATGACAATAAATTTTTGGATTTGGTGAACGCCGAGGTGCGAAAACCCGATGACATTTTAATCATGGTTTAGGAAAACTTTACTCCCGTTACTGCCCTGGGTGAAAAATTAAAATGATTTCGCCGCTTCGTTGCTCGGGACGTGTGAACTACATGATTTATAGCATCTGACCTATGAGATCCCGAGGTGGAATAAGAAGAGGAATTTTTTTTACAAAAGGTAGGACTCGTCTCGAGAGTACAATAATCATCGCTTCTCACGTGATAAAGCTTCAGATATCTTGAAACCATAGAGGGAAAATATGAAAACCATATTTCGATTTTGAGCATTAAGAATGAAATTTGTGACGGGCTAGAAAAACAAAGGCGGTTCCAACATAGGCTCCAACTAGGGATCCCACTTTCTTGTAAGGTGGGAAGAACAGTAGACCACGTCCCAATATTGGGTAAATGGAGTCAATAGCTTCAATCAGGCGAAAAGGTTCCTGAGAACAGGGTATCGAAAGGGGAAAGAGACTTCGTTTTTTACCTTGAAAAGCTTTTTTCAAACTTAGATACTCTTTTAAAACTTAACTGTAGTCCCTTTCACGACTTTCCCTTTTCCGCTACTATTTTCAAGTCTGCTTTAAGACAATCAAAACAGTTCTACGAGACCCAATAGATCTTGCGGCTATCAGCTTTCATCAAAAGAAGAAGATTATATGTTTTAAATTGTGGAGCCCCGTCTGAATTTGGGATGTGGATCGGGTTTTAAAAAGCATTGGTTACCAGAGTAGAGTGATATTCATGTATAACAACCTTACAGATATCTCAGATATTTCTTCACTTCCAGTGAGCCTGTTCAGTACCCCGGTGAAGTTATCTGGCCCCTTTTACTGAATTTCCTTTCACCACTTTGGAATATATTTATGCATTTAAATGCTGAGACGAGGGCAATCATTTATAAATTTCCTTTCATCATCTCTTGGACTAGGTGGGGGAAATCATTTTTGAATTTCCTTTCACCACCTGTCTTATAATTTGCTTTTTAGAGCATGAAGATGGGGGCAATCAGTTTGTATCAGGGTTGATATCTGTGTAATATTTTGCATTATAGGTCTGTCAACTTACTTTGATTACTCGGTACCAACCTTCCCTTAACCTTCACAACATCTTTGTTCTTAGGGAAAAATGGAAAATAACTTTCTTAGGGAATTCTATTTGAGCAAGCTTCAATCCTTTGATGTCGTTGAAAAACCTAGGAAAGCTAGGATCACTTTAAACGTTCCTTCATTTAGCGGGGGATCGAGTAGTTGTGAAGACCTTCTTTCTTTCCACAATCTGTTTTGAAGCTCACGAGGTTGAAACGAAAAACTCTTATCCCTTCTTATATGAAATGAAAATATGGGGACTTTTTGAATGGAAAACCCAAATATAGAAAGGATGCCAGGTAGTGACTTACTGACTGAAAATGCAAAGGTCAAAAATTTAAAACTGACTCTTGTAGATATTTTCGGGGATACTTTACTTTGACTGCCTGCTTTTAAATTAGATGAATCATTTAATTTGTCTTAATTTT
>ML778744.1:400978-460143 GCA_009831015.1 Picea engelmannii
TTCCCTTTTGGTTGGAATGGCTTCCACCCACTTAGTAAAATAATCTTTTGTTGTTAAGATCCACTTGTGTTGAGCACTGGAATGGGGATTAATCTCGCCTATGAAGTATAGACCCCATTGTTGGGGCTTCAGCCTTGACTGAAACTAGAGGCAGTGCCAGGAGCTTTTGTTTACCTGTGAATAGTTGACAAGGGTTGCAGGCTCGGACTTTGGCATTGACGTCCAAAAAGAGTTTTGGCCAGTAGTACCCAGCCCTCAGAATCTTGTAAGCTGTAGCTCTCCATGCGTGATGCCCCCCACAGACTCCCTCATGAAATTCGTCTATAACCCGCTGAGTTTCTGATTCAACTAAATAGACTAACAGGAAATCGAGTGGATCTTTCCAATATAGCTGACTTTCGGCGATACAATACTTAACTGCATGGAGTTTTAAAGTCCTGGATTTAGATGATGATAACTCATTTGGGAATTTTAGGGTTAGCAGGTACAACACTATGTCTCTGTACCAGCCTGACGATATGAACTTCTCTTCGATCTTATTTGGACCTGTTTCCTCATTCATCTCGTTTAGGTTCATGTCTTCATCACCTTCCCGCAGGCAATTGATATCTAGGTCTCTGAAATTCGACTCAACTAAGAGTTTGGCCCGGCCTTGCCCTTTTATCAATTTGGTGGGTTTGACATCCAGATCGAATTCTTGGATTTTGGCAAGCCATCGCCCTCTTTTTCCATCGTTGTCTGGTTATACTAATATATCTTTCACAGAACTGGTAGGCACGTACACAATTATCTTCGAGTGTAGTACATACGTTTTGAATGCCTTTAATGCTTTTACCATGGAGTATGCCTGTTTTTCTATTATAGCATACTTCTGTTTTGCATCTCTAAGGCTCTTGCTAAAAAAGGCGATTGGTTGTTCAAATCCTTCTTCGTTCTTTTGTAGGAGAACTATGGCGATAGTGTGTTCAGAGGCAAATGAGAAGATAAGAAAATCCTTTAGATAGTCGGGGCTCGCTAACATAGGTTCCTCGCTTATGACTTTCTTAATATGTGCGAAGGATGCTTTGGCCTCGATTGTCCATTTTACTTCGCTTTCCTTCTTCAACATATCTGTGATCAATTTTACAATCTCAGCGAAATTCAGGATAAACCTTCGTAAAAAAATTATTCTTCCTATGAAAGATTGAATCTCTTTTACATTTCTGGGAATATTTATAGTATCTATCGCTTCAATCCTCTTAGGATCAATCCTGATTCCATACCTAGATATGATATGACCCAAAAGCTTACCTTCTCGCATGGTGAAGTGTGATTTCTTTAGGTTTAAAGATAGACCAAACCTGCGACATTTTTCGAAAGTCTGTTTAAGATGCATCAAGTGTTCTTCGTCAGTTTTAGAGAAAACCGTCAAATCGTCGAGGTAAATGACTACGAATTTATCTCTTTCTCCTATGAAAGTGATGTCCATAGTGTGCTGGAATGTGGCCCCTGCATTCATCAAACTAAAAGTCATTTTGTCGTACATGAACGTACCCCATGGTGTGGTGAAAGCAGTTTTTTCCTTGTCTTGTTCATTCATGGCGATTTGATTATAACCAGAGAACCCGTCAATCATAGACATTCAGTTTTCTCCAACTACCTTTTATAACACATGGTCCATTTTGGGAAGCGGATAGTTTTCCTTGAGAGACAACTTATTTAAGTTTCAGAAATCCACACACAGTCTGATTTCCCCATTCTTTTTCCTGACCTGGACCAGGTTTGCTACCCAGTCTGAGTATCTCAGAGGTACGATTATTTTCGCATCTAAAAGTTTCTTAACTTCTTTTTCGATCACAGGTAACAAAATGGGGTTAATCTATCTAAGTTTTTGCCTAAACAGTTTGACCCTAGGCTTCAAAGGTATCTTGTGATCAATTACGGAAGTGTCATATGTTCTTAACTCATCATAAGACCAGGCGAAAACATCCTTATGCTGTCTGAGTAGGTCTTTATACTTAATTTTTATTTCGGGAGGGAGGAACTTTGATATTTTTACCACCCTGTATTCTTCTTCAGTTCCTATATCACAGTCCTCTACTTCTTCTAGTTGGGGTTGTAAAGTGGATTTTACAGGTACATCGTTCTGATCAAAATGTATTTATAAAGGAATCAATCCTTTCGGAATATGGTTATTTTTAAGGACCAACATACCATGATCCGTAATTTTTTCTCGGAAGGCTTTAGGATCTTCCCCTTCTTGCATGATCCATATTGGGTCATTTTGACTTTCTTGGTCTGCATGAGTTTAAGATAATTTACCCACTACTTCAAGAAATTTCTTAATTTGTTCGTCATCCTCAAAGACCTGCCAGTGTTGGATATTGTCTGGTATAGATGGTCTGTGTCTGATTTCAATGTGATACTTCAATTTGAAAGTCATGGGGGGAGAGAAGGTTGAAGCTGCTTTAGCCAATGCATCATCATGTAAATTCTCTGCACGAGGGATAAAGTGGACATTTACGGATGAGAAAAAGTTTTCCATGAGATCCCAGACACAATTTTTGTATGATCTTAATATGGGATGCTTGGCTTGGTACTGTCAGTTTATTTGTTTGACTATTAACTCTGCATCTCCGTATACCTCTAAGTTATTTATCTTTATCTTCTTGGCAGCCTCTAATCCTAAGACCAGCACTTCATATTCACATACGTTATTAGTGTAATCTATATCCCACTGCAGTCTGTAGGAAAAAGGAACCACGAACTTTCCTTTGGGAGCCACTAAAAGCACTCCTGCACCCGCCCCTTCACAAGATGAGGCACCGTCAAAATACATTTTCCAGACACCGATGCTACACAGATCCTCTTTCATATAACTTGATTCTTCCTGCTCTATATCATTTTCCTCTGGATAACCATCTAAACCATCATCAAAAGATAAGATACAATTTCCTAAATCTTGATCCGCAATGTAAATAGGGAAATTGGTCAGGTTTTGAGGGTCGCTTACCGTATAGGCTAATCTCGTTTCTCTATACAACCGAGTAAATTGACCACCAAACATAGGAATTACGGAGAACATCATATCCAATTGAAGAGAACCCCCCAGCTTGTCTCCCCATGACCTAGAAAATAGTAAGCCATACTTAGGGGGAATATCTGCAATAACCACATCCATCAGGATACTCTTAATCGGGACCTGTGCCAGGGTAACTACTAAATATTTTATCATCCCCATACACTTAACCCTTCTTGAGTCAAAGGAGTAAATATATCCATAAGGTCTGGTGATTTGGAGACCCAATTTTTCCATAATAAGTTTAGGCATAACGTTATGGGAGGCTCCAGAGTCTAACATGTAATTATGTAGCAATTGATCATACACATTCAACATGATATAAAAGGGAGTAATAGTGTCTTTGGACCACTCAAAATGGGGACCAAAAGTGATGTTAGGTTTGTCATATTCCAGGTTTAAAACATCAGACTGGATTTCTAGCTCAGAGACACCCATCTCTTTGGTAATCTGCTTCCGATAAACGAGGTTTTTTGCTAATTCTACCAAAGGGATTGGTATCTTAATTTTATTTATCTCATTTTCAAAACTGAAAGCTCCGCTCACCTTGTTTGTTTCTTTGGTTGAGACTTTCGAATCTTTCCTTTCCAACTTATTCATCTGGACCACTTTATTACTCATGGTCCTGGTTGAAGACGTAATTTTATTAGTTGTTTCGGTTCCTTGTGCTTAGGTCTCAACTTTTTCTGCTTCGGACCCTTGTGTGCTTAACACTTTCGCTTTGTTGTTGGGTAATAAAGTCTCTTCTGAAGTAGGCTCATAATATTGACCTCTTTGGAGGATTTTCTTGGGTTGAGTAGTTGAGGTGGTATTACTCTTAGATCTTAAGTTATACTTGGGTTGGATCTCAGCCATTATCATCTCAGTTTCTTGTTGAGATTCACAAAGGTCAGTATGATCACTTTCTTCACCCTTATTCGACAGTTGTTGCATGTTTAGAGCTTTTTCATAATCTTCTCGAGTCATATATGGTTGTGTGCAATCATCACCGAAGTTCGTGACATCATTATCCGAATCTCCGAAGTCTTGAAAATCGTTCGCTCCTATAAATTTTCGTTCTTTAAGGGAGCTTGTATTTTTTGATCTTCGTTTTTTATTTGTCTTTGGTGGTTCGGGGGGTTGGGGTTCCTCTTGAAATCCTTTTTGGGGAAAGAATCAGCTTTTGCATGTTCGAGCTCCATTCTAGATATTTTATTTGACAGTTCTTTAATTACTCTGGCCATATCTTATACCCTATCATCTGTGGATCTATTAGACCCTGACAGACCAACTTGTTCTCTAAAGCGTTTAGTTTTTTAATTTCCTATTTCTAATTTATCTTTAAGTTTACCCGAAGCCATCATATTAGTCTCTATTTCTACCGCATCGTCCTGCATTCGGTTTAGGGTGGCTCCCCTTCTTTCCCACAAAAGGAGTGCAAAATTTGGTTCGAAAGCTCCGACGAAAGTTACTTTGGCCGCGGGTTGGGACGGTTTAACCTCGGCTGGGATTTTGTTATATAGTTTGTTTAATATTTGAATAAATTCCATGACTGTTTCTGAATTCTTTTTTCTTAAAGACCCAAATTCGGTTAAATAGTATAGGTGGTCTTTTCTCTCACCCCATTGTCTGAGGAAAGCATCTTCCAAAGCGTCATAAGATAAGATAGATGCTGCAGGTAGGCTCCGAAACCAAGTTCGGACCTGGTCTTTGAAGGTTTGGACAAGAATCCTCGAATATACATCTTCATGTTCGATACCTAGGATATCTCTGAATTGATCGAAGAAATTAATATGTTCAGTCGCGGTCAGATCCCCTTCCCCCGTGAATTTTGGTAAATTTTTTATGTAATTTTCGGGAAGGTCATGTAGAGGGACGGGCAATACTAAGGGAGCATATATGGCTGCAACTTTCACAAACACTCTGGGAGGGGGGGCAGGCCCTTGGCCTCAAGCTCCTCCTAGAGGGGCTCCTCCCCCTCCTCCTCTGATAAACCCTCCACCTCCTCCTATAAACCCTCCACCTCCTCCTCCGGTGGCCACCATCGTTATTTGTGGAAATTTGTAAAGGGGGTTTCGGAAAATTAAAAGTGAATCTTTATTTTCTTCGCGAAGAGGAAAATCCGACGAGGAAAGATAAGGAATGCGAGGACTCGGTTCCTCGGACTTGTAAGAGACAAAATCAGGAGAACCGACAGGTGTGGAAACTGAATGTGTAACACACTCTTCAAAATTTGGTGAGGTCGAGAAATTTAACTGAAGAAAATATGGTATGTCAACTTTCGATGAACTTTCAAGAGAGCCCTTTCCTTTGTGTACTAAGGGGATTGTCGGATGAATCTCGCTCCTAACTTCGGAGTATTTTGGCGTTAAAAATTTAGTATCAAAGAGAGGATTGCATGAAGTTGAGGGTTCAGAAGAAATCTTAGTCTTTGGTTGTGGGGTTTTAAGTTTGTAAACTGCAACGGTTGGCTTAAGAGAGCCTCTCACCTTTAGAATCTTCTCGGGATCTATAACAGGCGTAATCTTCTTACCATCCGGTTTTTTTCTGGTATTCCTTTGACCAAATGCCATTTTATTATTTGTGGATTCGCCAAGTGAAAGATTGAAAAGCCTTTAAAAGGTGTGTACTTTTTTTTCACTATCAAAGGGTAACACTTTCAACGAAACACAAATGTCGTTTTCCCAGGGAAAAAGGTTTCGTAACTTTGCTCCCCGACAACGGCACCAGAAAGATGTTGTTTTAGAGTCTGTACTTAAGGCTTAGAAGTACAGTGTATAGGCATCTGAATGTGGGTAAAGGGTGGAGAAGAGAGAAACGTCAACCTTCGGCAAAGGAAACTAGAGAATATTTCTACGTTGGCATTGTCTAGCTTCCAACTGTTCCTGGATGGTTATATCCTGTTCAATTGCTACCCATGAACGTTCAAGTTCAACCTAGGTAGTAGTTGTTTTAAGAATAGTATCGAAAATGTTTAAGGCAATGTGCATTTGATTTGATAATCCGGGTTCGATATTGGGTTGTGTTGGTACAGGGACAGTCATGGAGGAACAATAAAATAAGAAAAACTTCAGAGAGAAATTAAGTGTTGTCTCAATTTGGTCATATAAAAGAGAATTTACGGTTTTGGAAATAAAATGGGGTGAAAATCAAAGGCTCTTTCCCGTAACTGAGTTATATCTTAATAAAATGTATGAGGTGGGAGAAAAACATTTAGCTGTCTAGGATGTGAGGCTCCTATCAAAGGAGAATATCACGTATAAACAGGAGAGGAAAACTGTAAGGAAATAACCCGATGTAGCATAAAATATATATAGAATTCTGAAAGTGTTGATTGGTCTTACACCTTCTGATAGCTGGTACAAAGGAAAAACAGTAAAAAATTACAGAAAACCAAAATTCATTCACTATAGTAGTGGTCGTACTAAATTATAATGAAGCATTCATCAGTTCTAAATATGAAATGAAATGAAATATGAGATACAAGAAAAAAAACTCATAACACAGTCATGACATAATTGAGAATCTTCATATTTGCTTTGTATTAACTCTCAAAATGTAAAAACTCTGTTACAATCGACACAAAAAGGTCCAACCCTTTTTCTTTCTTTCTATGGTATATTTATACAGTTTTACAATAAGATAGAATCTCAATCGTTACAAAAATTTCGGCTATGACAGGGAGGAGATCAATCGCTCCATTTATTCTTCTCTGTCTTCACTTGGTTCCAGAATTTTGTCCTCGCGTGTGCTTGGTATAGGTGACACATCTTTCAACCAGCTGAGATATCAACCTCTACGGTTCTTCTTGACAGTTGGCTTCAAAAGAGTAACAGTCTCAGGCTAATTGCGGAAGCCTGTCTTCCATCTGTCTATCTATGATGTTGATAGCGCATAATTGCGCGCTTGGTTTAATCATACATTTGTCTATTTGGACTATGTCTGCCATAGTCACTTGTGAGATCTCGGTCGAATCTCTTTCCTCCTTTTCCTTTAAATCAAGAGATATTTTTTCCATGTTCATTTCAATCAATGCCTCGGCACTACCTCCGCTATCAATTCCTAGCAGATTACCATCTATAGAACTAAAGGCCACTTCCAAGGAATTTGTTACCCTTTTGGCTTGCATCTTTCTTTTCGAGATGTTGTGCTCCCATTCTTTCAATAGAATGTTTCCTCTGGTCTGCTCCGAAATGGTGAACTTGGGAGTACTTCCTGAATCTCTGTTGTTTGTGGCTATCACAGCCTCTTGGAAGGCGACCCATGCTGCTTCAACTTCCCTTTCTCTAGCACTTAAATTATCCAAAACTTGATTAACCAACAAGCAATTGTCCCAAATCTCCCCTACCTTGCCGAGTAAATTTCGTTGGGCCACAGAGACTCTGCCCCGAATCTCCATCGCCTGAGACTAAAACATCCCGATATCTATCACTTTTCTTTCGACGATTTCCACCCTAGCCTGCAACTGTTGGATCAAATCCCTTTGTTGGCTCGCTTTCATCTGACCATCCCACCAGATGTGCTTGCTCGAGCTTAGTATTGAGTAGCTCTATCTTGTTTTTATCGGCCAACCTGGCCTGCTCTATTCCTACGCTCGCCTGGTCTTTGGCAGTTTCTGTTGCTGTGGCTAGTCTGGCTTCAAGGGTCTTGATGAGGCGATTTTTTCATTTAAGATGGTTTTTCAAAAGCTTGACTAAAAATTGATTCGCTGAGGCATATGCTCCTAATGTCCCTGCTATTTCAGTCGCGAATTGTTCATTCTTTTTGTCCTTCCCATCAGTTATGACATTGTATTTCTTGGTTGTTGACTCTCCTTCTTGATAGAATTCCCTCTTTACCACTGCCTTTCTCTTCTTATCAAAGAATAACTCATATGCAGGGAGCTCTTCTACCCTTATAGGCCTCAACTCTTCATTGAAGATCCATCCTGCATCAATATTTCCCTGAGTCGACTGCAAGGGAGTAACTGATGTGATATGTTCTCCGATCTGCTTTGCTGATTTTCCTCGAGTAGCAACCAGACTCTGCTTCTTCGGTGGGTCGAGAGTCTTTATCTCATCTTTCAGACTCTTATCTTGCTCTCCCTCATCCTGGTGTTTTTCCTGATTAGGAGTGACATCCTTAGAGCCTTCGGCATCTCTTTGTTTCGCCTCCGCCGTACTCAGACTCTCACCCCGCAACACTGCGGGAAGACAACTGCGTCGATGTTCCTGGAACTTCAGAACATCGGCTCTTTCCTCAGGTGCCAAGGTTTGTATCCGAGCTAGAATCTTGGAATAGGACCTTGCACCTCGTAAAATGTCATCCGAGGGTGAATTCTCATGCTCAAATATCTTGATCCCGCTACTGGCCAAATGATTGCTCACGAACCTTTGCGGATCGTGCTTCTTGTATTCAATGAGGACCAAATTTAGGTCTTCCAGGGTTGTTTCCTCAACTTTGACATGCCCAACATCTAATAAAGAATAAGAATTTAAATTAACAGGAAAAGGTGGCCATACCTTCTTTGAGTATCCCTTAAGCTCCTTGCTTATAACACCGATTATTGTTTGCCTAGCAACCTCACAACAAGCCAACTTGTCGGGAATGAACAATGGTAATGCATGCGGGGGAGCAAAAGCCCCAAAAACTATAAGATATGAAAATTCAGCTTCTACATACCAGTCGGCTATACTGCTTAGATTTGTCACTATACTGTCTGATATCCTAGGTGGCAGGTGGCCGAAAATAGTGACACGTAGGGGCACCATCACCCAGTTGAAAATTTCATACACGAAATTTGCCACTTTTTTTTCCCACAATTTCGCATGATAAACATGGATAGGCTCGTCTTCTGCTGGGGTCCAACTCCATCTCATTAAGGGAAATGGTGTTAAAAAACACACGGTTTCCATAATGTATGCAAGCATGAAAAATGAGGATGCCTTTCCGCTCTCTTTCTACGCTTGATACTCTGTGACTCGACTGGTCAAGCTATCGAACAATATTTTCGCCCAGTCGAAGGAACTTCCTTCGATGACCTGAAACATTAGAGGAACCCACGAAAGAAAACAATGTGAGGTGTCCTCTCTCCCATATAACCTGCATGTCATCATGGCTACATATTTGTACTGTGGTTCTAAGGAAGCTATTGAATATATGTTGTGGCTATCAGCCCTGAACTTCACGGCGTGTGAAACCCAATCTCTTATTAAACTGAACATGGTTTTATCATACTGTACGCATTCCTTCTACTTGAACTCGTCTAAGAATTTATCACCATATGTGTAATCGGACGTTGTGGGCAGCTTATACATGGCTTGTAGATGTTCCAGCCTAAAAGTCTCGATGGTAACTTTCTTCTCATTCATGATGGTTATGGTCGGTATGTCCACATGATCTAATGCCCATCGGACCATGTCATAATATGGAAGCAATCGTGGCCTGGCTGCTACTTTGTGCATTCCGGATTGGATGACGATCTTATACTTGGTGGTTATATCATCTTTTTCATTGTCACTGGAGTCATCAGAATAATCCACCAATTCGGCCTGCAGAACATCTAAAACGAATGACCAATTCGGGATCGAGTCGATACTTTGAGGTGAAGTATCAACGACATTGTCTGAGCCTTGTCCCAAAACCTCAACACTGGCTTTGGATGCTTTTCGCAGAGCCATGGCTGGAGATTGTGTTTTATCTCTTCTGCGATAGAAATATGTATACATACAGAAGTCAGCTCACCGAGAAAATGTGCTCTACGTAGTGTAGAAATGAATTTGCTATAATGCATAACCGTTGTTATATATATTCGAAAAACTTGGTACCTTTCAGAATAGGTCTATCAAATCATGTTTTAGAAATAAATTTAGCCATAAAAATCTGATCCTTAATCATTGATTTGCCCTATTTCCTCATTAATGTCATAAATTTTGGTGGTTTGAAATGTCAGCTGGCGTATGGAAGGAATAAGGCTACCTCGTAAATAGTGGAAGCATCGAAACATGGGATATGTATTGATTTAGCTTAATTAATCCAGTTTTACCAACATTAATTAATCTTTCGCCACTCGTTGTATTGAGAAATTTGCTTTAACCTTTTGAACCTCTAACACCCGAGATTGCAACGACCGATTTTGGTTAATAAAAACATAATCGTGATTAGGGGCTCAATTAATTTCATAATTATTATATTCTCCATATCGCGACTCGGAGCTTCGAAAATAAGTTTCCGAGAGGTTTTCATGCCGATTTGCGAAACCGCGAGATCGCGATAATACGACTTAATAAAAAGGGAAGATAAAATCAGATTTAGTGATTAATTAATTACGTTTATATCCTTATCATGACTTCGCGAGTTGGGGCTGAGACGGTGTAACTTTTTAAAAAAGAAAACGCCGAGTGGTGAATTGCCAACATAACTTTTACCATGGTTTAGCTTTTGCTTTTTACCTTGACACGAGTTACTAAAATAAGGACCTTGTGTTCTTGGCTATCGGAGCTACGACAATAAATTTTTGGATTTGGTGAATGCCGAGGTGTGAAAACCCGATGACGTTTTAATCATGGTTTAGGAAAAATTTACACATGTTACTACCCTGGGTGAAAAATTAAAATGATTTCGCCACTTCGTTGCTCAGGACGTGTGAACTACTTGATTTATAGCATCCGACCTACGAGATCCCGAGGTGGAATAAAAAGAGGAATTTTTTTTTACGAAAGGTAGGACTCGTATTGAGAGTACAATAATCATCGTTGCTCACATGATAAATCTTCAGAGATCTTGAAACCACAGAGGGAAAATATGAAAACCATATTTCGATTTCGAGCATTAAGAATGAAATTTGTGACAGGCTAGAAAAACAAAGGCAACTCCAACATAGGCTCCAACTAGGGATCCCACTTTCTTGTAAGGCGGGAATAATAGTAGACCACATGCCAATATTGGGTAAATGGAGTGAATAGCTTCAATCAGGCGAAAAGGTTCCTGAGAACAGGGTATCGAAAGGGAAAAGAGACTTCATTTTTTACCTTGAAAAGATTTTTTCAAACTCAGATACTCTTTTTCAAACTTAACTGTAGTCCCTTTCACGACTTTCCCTTTTCCACTACTAATTTCAAGTCTTCTTTAAGACAATCAAAACAGTTCTAGGAGACCCAACAGATCTTGCGGTTATCAGCTTGCATCAAAAGAAGAAGATTATATGTTTTTAAATTGGGGAGCCCCATCTTAATTTGGGATGTGGATAAGGTTTTAAAAAGCATTGGTTACCAGAGTAGAGTGATATTCATGTATAACATTTTTACAGATATCTCATATATTGCTTCACTACCAGCGAGCTTGTTCAGTACCCCAGTGAAGTTATCTAGCCCCTTTTACTAAATTTCCTTTCACCACTTCGGAATATATTTATACATTTAAATGTAGAGACGAGGGCAATCATTTCTGAATTTCCTTTCATCGTCTCTTGGACTAGGTGGGGGCAATCATTTTTGAATTTCATTTCACCACCTGTCTTATAATTTTCTTTTTAGAGCACGAAGATGGGGGCAATCAGTTTGTATCGGGGCTGATATTTGTGTAATATTTTGCATTATAGGTCTGTCAACTTACTTTGATTACTCGGTACCAACCTTCCCTTTACCTTCACAACATCTTCGTTCTTAGGGAAAAAGGGAAAATAAATTTTTTAGGGCATTCTATTTGAGCAAGCTTCAATCCTCCAATGTCGTTGAAAAACCTAGGAAATTTAGGATCACTTTAAACGTTCCTTCGTTTAGAAGGGGATCGAGTAATTGTGAAGACTTGCTTTCTGTCCACAATCTGTTTTGAAGCTCACGATGTTGAAACGAAAAACTCTTATCCCTTCTTATATGAAACAGAAAGATGGGGACTTTTGAATGGCAAACCCAAAGATAGAAAGGACATCAGGTAGTGACTTACTGACTGAAAATGAAAAGGTCAAAAATTTAAAACTGACTCTTGTAGATATTTTCGGGGATACTTTACTTTGACTACCTGCTTTTAAATTAGGTGAATCATTTAATTTGTCTTAATTTTTCATAGACTATTAAACCAAGAAATAACTCTATTATTTATCAATTCAGCTGATGTTGTTGTTCGAGTGAGGTTACTTTGGTTTCTTTTAATATTCCTTTAAAACATGTCTTTTAGGAAATCTCATCTATACCTTTTCGTTTCAATTTCTTTGCAAAATATCAAATTTCTTGGGTATCACCTGTTTAAGCTGATTTATTTCTGAGACCAACTTTCAGTTTACTTTTCCTGTTGTTTTTCATGCAACTGGAAACCTGTAAGAAGAAAATATGAAGATTATCGAGGCTATCCGAAATGTATCGAAAGTTCATGAACGAAAAAAAATAAAAAATCAAGAGCAATGAAAAATATATATATGTACACAAAAAAAATAAAAAATAAAATATATATATATATATATATATATATATATATATATATATATATATATATATTGAATTTGGCGATGGTTACGTCATATAATGCTTCAAATACCACCTGTTGACAAGGACGTTGAGGACTTCATCGTCTATATTTTCTAGTAGGAAAGAATTTTTTCCTTCCAAGGTCGAGACCCTGAATGGCCCATACCAGAGGTGGTCAAATTTACCATGTTTTGTTGCTTCTTCCTTTCTTGCATCCCACCTTAACACTAAATCACCTAGGAGGAAATCTTTTTCCTTTGCTTTGTGGTCAAATAATTCCTTCATGTCATCTTGGTACTTCTGCATCTTTTCATCTACTTCGACTCTATGCTGTTGAACCTCAATCAGCTGATTAATTCTCCTGGTGACATGATTGGGTTCTTCATTTTGATCTTGCCATAAATTCATTACTGGTAGCGCTAGGTTTATAGGTAGGACAACATCTGTCCCATAGACCATCTGAAAAGGTGAAATTCTGATAGACCCTTTTGTGCTTATGCGGTTCACCCACAATGCATATTTTAAGTGCACATGCCAAGACCTTTTGTTTTCATCCAATACCTTCTTTATTATATTTACCAGGCTCGTGTTAGCTGACTCATCCAATCCGTTTCCCTGGGGGTAATATGTTGTGGAATGAACAAGAATGATGTTATACTTTTGACAGAAGATGATAATAGCCATAGATTTAAAGGCTTGGGCATTGTCTGTAACTATCTTTCGGGGGAAACTAAATCTTGACAAAATATTGTCTTCTAAGAAATCAATTAGCACCGAGTCTGTTACCCTTTTGGTTGGAATGGCTTCCACCCACTTAGTAAAATAATCTATTACTGTTAAGATCCACTTGTGTTGAGCACTGGAATGGGGATTAATCTCGCATATGAAGTCTATACCCCATTGCTAAAATGGGGCTTCAGCCTTGACTGGAACTAGAGGCAGTGTCGGGAGCTTTTGTTTACCTGTGAATAGTTGACAAGGGTTGCAGGCTTGGACTTTGGCATTAACGTCCAAAAAGAGTTTTGGCCGGTAGTACCCAGCCCTCAGAATCTTGTAATCTATAGCTCTCCATGCATGATTCCCCCCACAGACTCCCTCATGAAATTCGTCTATAACCCGCTTAGTTTTCGATTCAACTAAACTGACTAACAGGAAGCCGAGTGGATCTTTCAAATATAGCTGAATTTCGGCGATACAATATTTAACTGCATGGAGTTTTAAAGTCCCGACCTTAGATGGTGATAACTCATTTGGGAATTTTAGGGTTAGTAGGTACAACACTATGTCTCTATACCAGCCTGACGATATGAACTTCTCTTCGATCTTATTTGGACATGTTTCCTCATTCAACTCATTTAGGTTTGTGTCTTCGTCGCCTTCTTGCAGGCAATTGATATCTAGGGCTCTGAAATTTGACTTAGCTAAGAGTTTGGCCAGGCCTTGCCCTTTTATCAATTTGGTGGGTTTGACTTCGAGATTGAATTCTTGGATTTTGGCGAGCCATCACCCTCTTTTTCCAGCGCTGTCTGGCTGTACTAGTATATCTTTCACAGAACTGGTAGGCACGTACGCAATTATCTTCGAGTGTAGTACATACGTTCTGAATGCCTTTAATGATTTTACCATGGCGTGCACCTATTTTTCTATTATATCATACTTCAGTTCTACGTCTCTAAGGCTCTTGCTAAAAAAGGTGATTGGTTGTTCGAATCCTTCTTCATTTTTTTGTAGGAGCACTGTGGCGATAGTGTGTTTGGAGGCAAATGAGAAGATAAGAAAATCCTTTAGATAGTCGGGGCTCTCTAACACAAGTGCCTCGCTTATGAATTTCCTAATATGTGTGAATGATGCTTTGGCCTCAGTTGTCCATTTTACTTTGTTGTCCTTCTTCAACATACATGTGATCAATTTTACAATCTCAGCGAAATTCGGGATAAACCTTCGTAAAAAAATTATTCTTCCTAAGAAAGATTGAATCTCTTTTACATTTCTGGGAATATTTATAGTATCTATTGCTTCAATCCTCTTAGGATCAATCCTGATTCCATCCCTAGATACAATATGATCCAAAATCTTACCTTCCCGCATGGCGAAGTGTGATTTCTTTGGGTTTAAAGATAGACCAAACCTGCGGCATTTTTCGAAAGTCTGTTTAAGATGCATCAAGTGTTCTTCGTCGATTTTAGAGAAAACCGTCAAATCGTCGAGGTAAATGACTACAAATTTATCTCTTTCTCCTATGAAAGCGATGTACATAGCGTGCTGGAATGTGGCCCCTGCATTCATCAAACCAAAAGTCATTTTTTCGTACATGAGCGTACCCCATGGTGTGGTGAAAGCATTTTTTTCCTTGTCTTGTTCATTCATGGCGATTTGATTATAACCAGACAACCCGTCGATAATAGACATTCGGTTTGCTCCAACTACCTTTTCTAACACATGGTCCATTTTGGGCAACGGATAGTTGTCCTTGAGAGACGACATATTTAAGTTTCATAAATCCACACACAGTCTGATTTCCCCATTATTTTTCCTGACTGGGACCAAGTTTGCTACCCAGTCTGAGTATCTCAGAGGTATGATTAGTTTCATGTATAAAAGTTTCTTAACTTATTTTTCGATCATAGGTAACAAAATGGGGTTGATCTGTCTAAGCTTTTGCCTAAACGGTTTGACCCCAGGCTTCAAAGGTATCTTGTGATCAATCATGGAAGTGTCATATGTTTTTAACTCATCATAAGACAAGGTGAAAACATCCTTATACTGTCTGAGTAGGTATTTATACTTAATTTTTATTTCGGGAGGGAGGAGCTTGGATATTTTTACCACCCTGGATTCTTCTTTAGTTCTTATATCACAATCCTCCACTTCTTCTAGTTGCGGTTGTAAAGTGGATTTTACAGGTACGTCGTTCTGATCAAAAGTCTTTCTAAAGGAATCAATCCTTTTAGAATCTGGTTGTTTTTAAGGACCAGCATACGATGAAGTGCAATTTTTTCTCGGAAGGCTTTAGGATCTTCCTCTTCTTGCATGATCCATATTGGGTCATTTTGAATTTATTGGTCTGCATGAGTTTCGAAGAATTCACCCAATGCTTCAAGAAATTTCTTAATTTGTTCATCATCCTCAAAGACCTACCAGTGTTGGATATTGTCTGGTATAGATGTCCTGTGTCTGATTTCAATGTGATACTTCAATTTGAAAGTCATGGGAGGAGAGAAGGTTGAAGCTGCTTTAGCCAATGCATCAACGTGTAAATTCTCTATGCGAGGGATAAAGTGGACATTTACAGATGAGAATTTTTTTTCCATGAGATCCCAGACACAATTTTTGTATGATCTTAATCTGGGATGCTTGGCTTGTTACTGTCAGTTTATTTGTTTGACTATTAACTCTACATCTTCGTATACCTCTAAGTTATTTATCTTTATCTTCTTTGCAGACTCTAATGCTAAGACCAACGCTTCATATTCACATACGGATCGTGCTTGTTGTATTCAATGAGGACCAAATTTAGATCTTCCAAGGCTGTTGCCTCAGCTTTTCCATGCTCAAAATATAATAAAGAATAATAATTTAAATGAATAGGAAAAGGTGGCCATACCTTCTTTGAGTATCCCTTAAGCTCCTTGCTTATACCACGGATTATTGTTTGCCTAGCAACCTCATGACAAGCCATCTTGTCGGGAATGAACAATGGCAATTCATGCGCGGGAACAGAAGCCCCAAAAACTCTAAGATATGACAATTCAACTTCTACATACCAGTCGGCGATGTTGCTTAGATTTGTCACTATAGTGTCCGATATCCTAGGTGGCGGGTGGCCGAAAATAGTGACATGCAGGGGCACCATCACCCAGTTAAAAATTTCATACACGAAATTTGCCGCTTTGTTTTCCCACAATTTCGCATGATAAACGTGGATAGGCTCATCTTCTGCTGGGGTCCAACTCTAGCTCATTAAGGGAAATGGTGTTAAAAAACACATGACATCCATAATGTATGCAGACATGAAAAATGAAGACGCCTTTCTGCTCTCTTTTTACACCTGATACTATGTGACTCGACTGGTCAAGCTATCGGACAACATTTTCGCCCAGTCGAAGGAACTGCCTTCGGCAACTCAAAACATTAGAGGCACCCACGGAAGAAAAAAATGTGAGGTGTCCTCTCTCCCATATAACCTACATGTCATCATGGCTACATATTTGTACTGTGGTTCTAAGGAAGCTATTGAATATATGCCGTGGCTATCAGCCTTGAACTTCGTGGTGTGAGAAACCCAATCTCTTATTAAACTAGACATGGTTTTATCATACTGTACGCATTCCTTCTTCTTGAACTCATCTAAGAATTTGGCACCATATGTGTAGTCGGATGTTGTGGGTAGCTTATACATGGCTTGCAGATGTTCCGGCCTGAAAGTCCTGATGGTGACTTTTTTCTCATTCATGATGGTTCTGGTCGGTATGTCCACATGGTCTAATGCCCATCAGACCATGTCATAATATGGAAGCAATCGTGGCCTGGCTGCTACTTTGTGCATTCCGGATTGGATGACGATCTTATACTTGGTGGTTATATCATCTTATTCATTGTCGCTAGATTCATCTGAATAATCCACCAATTCGGCTTGTAGAACATCTCAAACGAACGACCAATTCACGACCAAGTCAATACTTCGAGGTGAAGTATCAGTGACATTGTCTGAGCCTTGTCCCGAAACCTCAACACTGGCTTTGGATTCTTTTCGCGGAGGCATGGTTGGAGATTGTGTTTTAGCTCTTTTGCGATAGAAATACGTATACATACAGAAGTCAGATCACCGAGAAAATGTGCTCTACGTAATGTAGAAATTAATTTGCTATAATGCATAACCTCTCTTATATATATATTCAAAAAACTTGGTACCTTTCAGAACAGGTCTGTCAAATCATGTTTTAGAAATAAATTTAGCCATAAAAATTCGATCCTTATTCGTCGATTTGCCCTATTTCCTCATTAATGTCATAAATTTTGGCGGTTTGAAATGTCAGCTGGCATATGGAAGGAATAAGGCTACCTCGTAAATCGTGGAAGCATCAAAACATGGGATATGTATTGATTTAGCTTAATTAATCCGGTTTTACCAACGTTAACTAATCTTTCGCCACTCGTTGTATCGGGAAATTTGCTTTAACCTTTTGAACCTCTAACACCCGAGACTACGACGACTGATTTTGGTTAATAAAAATGTAATCGTGATTAGGGGCTCAATTAATTTCATAATTATTATATTCTCCATATCACGACTCAGAGCTTCAAAAATAAGTTTCCGGGAGGTTTGCATGCTGAGCTACGAAACCGCGAGATCGCGATAATACGACTTAATAAAAAGGGAAGATAAACTCATATTTAGTGATTAATTAATTACGTTTATATCCTTATCTTGAATTCGTGAGTCAGGGCTGAGACGGTGTAACTTTCTAAAAATGAAAACGCCGAGTGGCGAATTGCCGACATAACTTTTACCATGGTTTAGCTTTTACTTTTTACCTTGACACGGGTTACTAAAATAAGGACCTCGTGTTCTCTGCTATCTTGGCTATGACAATAAATTTTTGGATTTGGTGAACGCCGAGGTGCGAAAACCCGATGACGTTTTAATCATGGTTTAGGAAAACTTTACTCCTGTTACTGCCCTGGGTGAAAAATTAAAATGATTTCGCCGCTTTGTTGCTCGAGACGTGTGAACTACGTGATTTATAGCATATGACCTATGAGATCCAGAGGTGGAATAAAAAGAGGAAACATTTTTACGAAAGGTAGGACTCATCTCAAGAGTACAATAATCATCGTTGCTCACGTGATAAAGCTTCAAAGATCTTGAAACCACAGAGGGAAAATATGAAAACCATCTTTTGATTTCGAGCATTAAGAATGAAATTTGTGACAGGCTAGAAAAACAAAGGTGGCTCCAACATTGAGTAAAACCTGTCAATATCCTTAATTAGATGATAATCTCTATCGACAATTGATCTATATTTTTATTTATATCACTCACAATCGAATTGACATTTATTTTGTTGTTATTGTGGTTGTGCGGCTTAGGCAGGACCTTGAAGAAGGTCACTAGAAAGTTGTCAAGTGTACCACTCATCTTGGTATCAAATATTGTCGAAGTTCATATTCATTAATCAACTTCACTAAATTGGACTGGGTAGGTGATGGTGATTATCATAATTCCACCTATGGATATATTTGTTTCTTCACCACTGGACCGTTGGTTTGGTCGTGCAAGAAAAATACGTTAGTCTTTCTGTCGATTACAAAAATTGAGTATTATGGTGTTGTTAATGCAAGAACAAAGGTAGTTTGGATTCGAAATCTCTTAAGTGAACTTGGATTTCATATATAGTCCTTGAATACACTCTATTGTGATAACCATAGTTCAATTCAAGTTTCTAACCATCTTGTTGCACACAGTAAAATGAATCATGTCGAGCTCCATGATCACTATTTGAGATTTTTGTTGGATTACTGAGAGGGGGGGTGAAACAGTAATAGAGTAATTTAATCATTTTTAACCATATAATCCAAATGTTATATCAATGTAGCATTATCATCCAATAACTGTAGAGTAAATAAGCAATGAACAAATGAAAAATCATACACATACACAATACACCAGTGTTTTACGTGGAAACCCAAAGTGGGATAAAGCCACAATTTGTTTTTTCTTATATGTATTGAAGAATTAAATTCATTGGAAGAACCAACTTCCTTTGTTTTCCAACTGCAACTGGAAGGAGGATCTAACCCTCTAGTTTCTTAGGCTAGAACCTGAGGGAAGCTCCAACTCCCCAATTCTTTGGATACAACTAGAAGGAGGATACAACCCCTATGTTCTCCAGCTACAACTGAAAGGTGGCCACAACCACCTATCCTTGACCTACCCAACCTCCCTTCCATATAAGTAGAATGATGGAACCACTGTCACACTATCACTGTGAGATATACTGCTGTAAGCCTATACCAATCAACCTGTAATCAACCTGTACCATAAACAAGTGCATCAACCATGCACCAACTTGTACCTCAACCTGTAATAAACATGTACCATAAACAAGTTCATAAACCATGCACCAACATGTACAAAACCTGTACCATGAACAAGTTCATCAACCATGCACCAATCCTGAACAAAACATGTACCATGAACAAGTGCATCAACCATGGACCAAACCTGTACAAATAACCTGTCACAACAACTTGTCCAAACAACCTATCACAACAACCTGTCTCATCAATATTATCAACCAAATCAGTTCTACTCACCAAGATCAATCACCAAGACAACTCTCAAATATGTGCATCAACCAACCATAACACAACTCATAATCATCACCAAGATCAATATGTTCTTCTAATAATATACCAATACAAGTATGCTACATCATCCATAAACCATGTGTCAACAATACTATTAATAAGTGCCTCCAACCATGTACCAAGTATGTACCAATCATGTATCAACTACTCATCAACTATGACTCATCTAGATGTACCAACATAATCAACTATACACCTCATGTATGTGCCAACGCATGAACTACTTGTCTCAACCATGTACCCAAAATGTACCTCAACCAAAAGCCCTCATCAATTTCATCATCCAAATATGATTTTTAACTATGTAATAGACCTCGTGTATATGATCACATACCTGCAAACCTTCCTTAACTTTAACAACAAGAGACTATCATTTTCATCAAACTTTACTTTAGTCTCACATGACTAGTTTTGGATTAGTCAACAACCCTAACTTGAAATAATCATAAATATGTACCTGTAATGAATAAATATATGAAAATAGTACATAATGTTATTCAGTGTATTTTGTGCAATTCCTCCAGGTTTCACTACTTGAACCTCTCAGAAAAGGAGTTATAGAAAAAATGGCATACCTTGTTGAATATTGACTTATTCTAGAGAGTGAACTTGTAGAGCGTGCCCCTCATTGAATATTTGTTGTATGGATATGAAAATTTTACAAAGAAGACTACCGACTTTAATCTAGCCAAAAAATTTGGTCTTTCTTAATTTTTATTTGTTATGAAGAAGTTGTGACGTTTTTACCCGCAACACTTCTTTTAGACTAGTTTCAGGACTAGCCACAAACCCTATTTTCCACGGAGTGTAACACCAACGATACAATGACCCACAAGATGAAATCCGTACCATAGCTACTTGGATATTTTTTTTCAATGGCCTATCAATTTCACAGTTTGACTCATTCTAGAAAAAACGTTATTGTGAAAATGGTGAGATGACCCATAAATAACATACCTTAGAAAGCATCATCAAAAGAATTTATCCTCCCTTGAATTCCGACCGTCTTTACTTCACCTTCTCTATTAAATTTGTCTTAGATATCCTTTGGTTACCTCATTCACTTGTAGATATTCAATATGCTCAACTGTGATCTAAAATGAGAGAGCCTTGCCTCTTATTTATACTTTCATGTAGATTCCTCAAGGGGTTACCTTTTAACCATCTTAACCCACTTTCCTTATTTTAGGGTTAACCAACTTCTAACGACTTTTCCAATTAGTGATTTATCCATTAAATTTATTATTTAAATAATTTATTTTGTATCCACTTTGACTTATAGTACACTCATAACTTCACTTTACCTCAAGGGGTTACCTTCTAATCATCTTAAACCACTTTCCTTATTTTAGGGCTAACCCATTGATAACCACTTGTCAACTTAGTAATTTCTCCATTAACTTTATTATTTGAATAATTTATTTTGTTTTCACTTTGAATTATAGTACACTCATCACTTCACTTTATTATTTAACTTCTAAAAATATCTTAAACCACTTTGGCTACTTTGACCTTTTCGGGCTTCTAGATGACTCATGCGGGTTCTCCATGTTCACATGGCCATAACTCTCTAACCGTGAGGAGTTATGCGACGTTCCACATACCAATAGAAATGGAATGACATGTACTATCCATATAGAATATTCTTGCCTTAAAATATATAAAAACTCATACCATTATCCATCAAACAAACTTGGGTCCAATACCCAAACCTGGGTTCTCCAACTTCTCATGGCCATAACTCTCTAAATGTAAGGAGTTATGTGACGTTCCACATACCATCGGAAATGGAATGACATGTAATATCCATATAGAATAGCATTACCTTCAAATATATTAAAACACATACCATTATACATCAAACAACCTTGGGTCCATTACCCAAACCTTTGTGCTACCAAAATTCGCTACCAGAATTTCTCCAAGGGTTGACATCAATCACTAAGGGTTGACATCTATAGAAAATATCACTCTCCAATAGTTGACATCAATGAAAACCAAAAATCCATACCAACTATCCATCAACCTAAGCCAAATGTCTGGCGATCTCCCCCTTTGGCATTGATGGAAACACCAACATTTATGGCAACACTTAGTCATGATAGCATTCATGCTTATAATCTTCATCAATGTTTCTATATCTCCCCCTTTGACATCAATGGAAAAGGGTATCTCCCTTTGGGATTGCTCCCACCAACTGAACTCTCCTTGGTGTTTCTCCCCCTGTCTACATGCCTTTGATTTTTCTTTTTGTTTATAAGCCTCTGATTACTCTCTTTCCCTTCATATGAATAATGTCTCCCCCTTTGACAAAGGGTATCACTCTGAAGTCATATCTCGCATTCTTCCCTTGTGAAAATTTCTCCCCTTAGAAACATGCATCTATGCTCTCTCTCCAAGAATTTAAATTTGCATCTGATAAATCTCTCCCCCTTTTTCCTATTTATGGTGCTTCCTCATTTACATATAAGACATATAAGATAAGAATTCAAAAACATTCATTTTGGAGTAGAAATTACTCCTAGTCTCTGGCGAAGATACTCAAGGGCTTCTCATGGAAGAGATTTTGTAAATATGTATGCCACTTGTTCTTGTGTTCCCACATATTCAACTCTGATGTTCTTGTCTACAACCTGTTCCCGTTTAAATTGATACTTGATTGGAATGTGCTTCGTCTTGGAATACATCACTGATTTTTTGGAGATATTGATGGCACTTGTATTATCAAAATAGATTGGAATGGGCTCATCATACTCAACATGTATATCTGGAAAAGTTTGTTTCATCCATAGAGCCTATGTACAACATGTTTTTTCTACCATATACTATTCCTTGGTTATAGATAAGGATATTGATGATTGTTTCTTACTTAGCCAAGATACTAAACACTCACCCAAGTAGAACGTTGCTCCACTGGTGCTTCATCTGTCATCAATGCAACCTGCCCAATATGCATCTGTGTAGGCAATAAGTGATATATCCTTTCCTTTTGGATACAATAATCCAAACTCTTTTGTTCCTTTGAAATATCTAAAAATCCTCTTCACTGCTAATACATGTGATTCCTTTGGTGCTTCTTGAAATCGTGCCACCTGTCCAACTGCCTGCATTACATCTAGTCTAGATGTTGTCACATATAGTAAGCTACCAATCATTGACATGTATTGCCTCTGGTCTGTAGACTTTGAATCATCATCTTTTATCAACTTGCAACTTTTTTGCATAGGAGTGGTAACTAGTTTGCAATCTTCCATTTTGAACCTCTTTAGCATTTATTTGACACACTTAGTTTGAGAAATAAAAATTCCTTGGTTTCTTGACATATCTGAAGACCCAAAAAGAAGGATAGTTCTCCAAGTAATGACATTTCAAATTCATTCTACATATTCTTTTCAAATTTCTGGCTTAACCTGTCATTAGTACTTCCAAAACAATATCATCAACATAAATTTCAATTAATAAAATATTACCTTGAGTTACCTTGATGTAGAGGTTGTTTTCTGTGCTTCCTTTCCATAGTTCGTAGGGAGTTTTGTCATTGTTGTTTCTAAGAATTACTATGTTTTGAATGTGAACTGATGTATGCACTGCATGTGTCCAAAAAATATATGTCAATTTGGAATCCATTAGCATCGTTCGAGCCATTTCTTGTGTAATTATCATCCATTATGATAATGTTCATTTGTCTCTGAACCACTCTCTGAACCAATATATGAATCTATGCTCTCGTCCACTATCATATATCTGTCCAAACCTGTTAAGTGCTCTTACGAATCCATCTATGTCCATACTGTCCAAAAATCTACTTGCGCAACTGTCCATAATGTTGACCCATTTATCACTATACTATCATAAAGTCTTGATTAATATATCAAACTGTACTTCTACTAACTGATTGCAATGAATCTGCATTCTCAAAATCTGCAGGCTTCTCGAAGGATGGTTCTTCGGTCTTTCACATCTATCGCATAAACTCCCCTTATCTAATATTCATATTACTTGGGAGTCTCTAAGCCGTATGGATCAGAACAATTCCTGCTCTGATGTGTATTCATCATCATCTTCATTGGTAGATTCATTATCTCTTTGAGCTATGACTTCTTTCTTTCTATCCGTGGATTCATCTTTCACTACAATGCCTGAAAGTAGAATCTCTTGAACCTGTTCCTTATTTACCTATCCTTCCTTTCTTTCAGTTATTTTCCAAACCTTTCTATATCTGACATCTTTCTTTTTCTCTGTAGAATTTTCTTCATCTCATTTTATTGCCAATGTTGTGATCTATGGTACCTGGTATTTGTTCACCTGTTCTTCTTATTTTCTTATCCATGCTTTCTTATATATGATATCAATATTCTCTTTCATGTAAGTATCGATCATGCTTCTAAAATCACTGGCTATGTATCCATAGTTATGACATTTGTAACACTCAATGTTACGTCCGACCACATAGGCACTTCTTTCTTGAACATTTCTTTTATAATCCATGCAATCTACAACCTTATGTCCAAAGTTGGTATAATAAAAGAAATGACCATAAAATAAATTTGCATACCTGGGAGTGAATGATCTTCTTTGTGGCGTAGTCCTTCTGAATTTTTGCCTTGACTGATCATGATCATGATTGAATCTTATTTATGGATTGAACATGGATGGTCTTTTTGAAGATGTATCTTCAATAGTTTTCTTATATTCTGGTTGACCATGATTCCTTCCTTTGAGTACTTCTGCATAACTCTTTCTATTTTCTTCATTCTTCTTTTCTAGCAACCTAGAGTGCTTCTCTTCATTATCTATAATTGATGTGGATGTTTCTATCTCTTAAACATTCTTGTTGATCTTGACGATTTTACTTCTCATTGTGAGAACTTCTTCTTCAATCTTCTCAACCTCTTCTTCTTTCTTCATTATCTGAGACTTCATGACTTCTTCTTTTCTTTTCGCTTCATCAAGATGAATTTTTAATGTGATTATTTCTTATTCAATTCCTTTCTCTTCTTTACCAAACTCTGCCTCAAGATGGTTTAGATCATTATTTCTTTCCTTAAGATGATCTGTCAATATCTTCTCTCTCATTTCTACTTCTTCCTTCTATGCTGCTATGTTGGTTTCCAAACACTGCTTTTGATATTCAAGATTTTCTTCGATATTTTTGGCTTCTTCTAGATGAGAATATGTAAGAAAAACTAGATTCAACCATTAACTAAGAAATATAATTTCATTTTAATTCTAGGAAAGGAAATTGCGTAAAATAAAACTATGCTATGTCTACTCTAACCATTTAAACTACAATAAGGAAATAATTAAAAACAAAAATTAAACTATGATATTAAAAAGTAAATTAACAATCTTCATTAACGAAAAACTAATTAAATGAGATCTATATAAAACTGAAGTAAGCAAGCTATAATAAAAAAATGGAATTAACTCTATCCATCCATCAAATCCCTATCAAAGAAAACCAAAATCAAACTCTGTTCTATTCTAATTAAACTCTGTTTTAAACTTGACTATAAATCATAAAAGAAAGCATAATATAACATTTAATTGCATATGGGATTAGTATAAAGACTTGGAAGTATGTTCCTAATCTACAATATCAATTCATGCTAACACATCTCATCATTCTAACCTGCAAAAGAGAATCAAAACAATTAAACTACAACAAACTAGTTAACACAATAAAAATATGCATGTACAGAAAATAAAAGAGAACAATTAAATTAGGAAATGCATAAACAAACATGAAGACAGTTACCAGACTGTTGGTGGTCCCCCTAGCAAGTCGTGGTCACTCTCTAAAAGCACACCACGATCTCAACAAGATGAATCCACCATTAAAACTTGAAAACGCAGTTCTGGCATAATTCTGGCAATGTAAAATATCAAAACAAAGAAAAACGAGTTTGTCTCCAATATACTGGTTCTTCTACTTGGTTCACAATCTTCTGACCATCCTAGTGGTATTTATAATCTTACAGACCAAGTGGTCGACCACAGGAGGGTCGAACCACTTCTAATTTTGGCAAATTACAATAAATGATGCCCTAACTGATAAAACAAAGAGAGTTAATAATCACCCTCTTTGAACAAATGAAACTGAGTTGTCTAGAGCTCAATAGTTGGAGGGGGAAATTATGAACAAAATCCACATGCTTGATTTTCCCATCACTAGCCTCCAAACCTTAACCCCCAAGTCACCCTGCATTTTTGTGCAATACGCAGTGCTGGACAGAGTGTCGGACCAAGTGTCAGAACGAGTACTGGAAGGAGTGTCAGATCAAGTGCCAAAAGCATAAACGTATTGCGTGTTTGCCCTGTAACACCAGAAAAATGTGAATTAGATCTTGGTAATCATAAAACATGATGAATTATACATAATACAATCATTAAACATGAATTACGTGTATCTTATGATGATCATGCCGTTTTATCATAAAATTCTTCAAAAATATTCTTTAAAAGATGAAAAACTCATATGTACATGTGGAAAAAGTGTATAATAACCGTCATAAAAGTGATCATATCTCGGGCCCAAAATTACCCCCACACTTACGATTTTGCAGGTCCCACTGCAAACAAAAATAAGTTACCCCTCGGAACTAGGCTTGCTAAGGAGGATCGGCTTTAGAAGCCTCTCCTTCTTGCTTTGAAGACATTTCCTTGTGCCTCTTATGTTGCTTCAGTTGTGCTCGGAGGCTACGGTTAGATTTGGTCATCTCATCGACCAACCATTGAAGGGAGTTCAATTTTGTTTGAAGGACTGCATTGTCATGATGAAGGTGTGCATCTATTATCTTCCTCTCTTCCAATTGTTGGAGAAGTTGATGGTTTTCCTTTTGTAGCTCCTCTATGGTTGGGGAAGAATTGGTGATCTCCGAGGAAGGCTTAGATCCTTTGAGAAATGTGGACAATCTATCAGTTTTAGGATATAGAGTAGGCATGGGTGAAGTAGGTGTGATGGGAGATCAGTAAGGTGAGGTAGGTTCTGATCTTGTTTCCCTTAGTGGCTCTAATCCATCCGCAGAGACTTCCCTAAGTTTCTTATGAGGGCTCTCAAGGTCAAAGGACACTTGGATCGGATCTGAAGCAGGTGGAGGTTTTTCATAAGGCTTGGTTCTTGTGCTCCAGGTACTCTTTCAAAAGGGTCCTTTACCAAATCGATTGTCTCACCTCTTGTTTGTGGGAATGATGGGAAATACTTGCTTCATTACTTCTTGGATATTTTTAGGTGTAGGATCAAGAGAGAGTGAAGGCATTGGGGGGTCAACAATAGGCTTGTTTTGGTCTTTGTCTTGGTATTTTTTCCCGATGAAGAAGTAGGGATATCAACAAGATTTTTTTATTGTTCCGACAAAGAGAGGGTTTGTGCAAGGGGGTTTGGAGTTATTGGAGAGCGAGGCTTGGATGGAGAGATAGTTTTTAGGCTAAGTGGATTTTTTCTGGTCTTAACTGTCAAGTGAGGGTTTGCAAATTGGTAGATAAAGGCATCCCAACTTTTCCCCTATTGTGGGGATTAGTCACATTCTTCCTCACTTGAGAGGACATCTTCTCTAAACTTTTGAGAAAATAGAAGGGAAAAATATAAGGTTTGTTGAATAGAAAATGAGTTAACAATCTTAAATGACAAGCTTTGAAGGTGGAGTATATACCTTCACATGTAATTAACCTTGTGATGACGATGAGGATTTTGATCAATTCTACCTTTATCCACTCCTTAGCATACCCTTTTTCTCCTGAAATTCTCTCGAATTCGGGCTTAAACACCCTATTATAAATTGAGCGCGATAATTGGTGGTTTTTGAACCATCTATCTCCCATTCTTGGGAGCTTTGTTGCTGCAACAATGGACTCTTCTGAAACTTCAAAGGTAAGAGACCCTACATGTGTTGTATTACCATTGAAATTGACTGCAAATTACATGGAGAGGTTGTCATCGTGGCCCTATAAACTAGACAAAAATGGCCCCCAGCCTGCGCGCAAAAACACCTCCCTGCACTGTGCAAATTCGGGAATGGTAAACAAGTCTTCATAGGAGGAGGGTTTGTATCTCTTGGGAATTGTGACAAAGGTGAATTGTACCAGGAAAGGGCATGATCGATCCAAGAGATAGAACGAAATGAGCATGGTCTAAGTGCGATTTGAACAGGGGATGAATTGGCAGAGGTTGGGCGCGATTCCTTAACGCAGGGCAGAGAAAAATGGCAAGGGAAAATGAGATAATAGAGTGCCCAACCCAATTTTGGATGCACTTATGGTGGAGTGCGTTTCACACATGTGTGTGCGAGCTGCCATGTGTGGGAAATTTGAATTCGATGGCATGCTTTGGGGCAATGTAGTAGTGAGTGGTTAGATCAATGTCCAAGTCTTTTGACTTGGAAATTTGATCATAAACATATGAAGCATCTTTAATCAATGCCTACAACGAATTCAATTGAATGATTGAGTTCTGGTTACCTGGAATCTAGGACAGTTACTGGAGTGTATGGCACTTCGTTCGACACTTCAAATGAATTATCATATGACACCTCATATGGTACTTCATCCGGTAGCTCTGTGTTTAGTGCATTTTCACCTCTTATAATGGATAGCCTGCAAATTTGAAGTGTTTTTGACAATCACAGTAGTTAATGAGAAGAGGAAAAATGCTCCATGGTTACTCAATATTCTTGCATATGACATATAATGTCAAAAACCTACAATGAACGAGTTATAGAAAGCATAAAAATGTATTGTCAAACTTACAATATGCAGCTTGTAATGAAACGATAAACCGATAAAAAGTGGTATGTTAAGTATATGTTCAGTAATTTATAGCACACAAGAGTTAAGCATTTCAAAAATAACATGATTGTCAATGTAATAACCTATATCATAGAAATAATACAAAAAATCTTGCAAAGATATACTTCTCTAGGCAATGATCATTTGTCATCTAATGAACCCCTCCCCTACACCTAAGTATTATGACACCTCACAATCAAAAGTATAGGAAACGAGTCAGTACCCCCCAATAGCCGAAGATTTATAGTATGTCAAGTGTAAATATACAATTTCACAAATTGGTCTGACGAGACAATTATGAGATGGCCCCACCTATAGGATAAGAGATCCTAATATAGATAAGAAGAGGGAGGCAAGAGAGTTTCAAGATAGTCTGAGAGTTATTTCCGAATGGAAAGTTTATGAGATTCATTAACCTTAGCTTAACCACACATACTCCATGTTAGTTTTGTCTGCAAGTAATGTTGTACATCAGGACAAGTTTAATTTTATGTTTTATTTTTGTTAGAGTACCATCCTCACTAGGTAGAATGCCCCGCTGCCAACAATCTTGTTCAGTACTTCGACAGGTTTACCTAGTCATACCACAGGTCGATACCCACTACCAGCAGACTTGTTCAGTATCCCGGCGGGTTAGCCTCTTAAACCCTTAGAGTCTGGCCCTCCATCCTTTAATATTTTAGTACAAGATTGTTTATGCAAGAAGATGGGGGAACAACTCTGAAAACAAATTTTTTTTTTTTTCAATTGGGATGGTATTTATGTTAGAGGATAACTTTTCGTTATATTTCTTAGTGATTGTCCTGATGTAAGGGGTACTTAAGAGGATGTGGCCTATCTAAATATATGATATAATCAAGCTATTTAGTGTGTAGTGGATGGTACCATTGAGAAATAATAGAAAGGTATCTCTAGGCTCAACTTACTTTCTTCCTTTGTAGTTATTGTGATGTTTCCATGACTAACCACTAATTAGACTTCCTTGTTACTCTTTGATAAAGACACTTGACTCACTTACTAAAGTTTCTTGGGAAAAATGTACGAGAGACCTCTAGGCTTGATAGTTACAATATCACTTCCTTATACAGTGGTGAAGAGTTTCAAGAGAAACTACTTAGAATGCCTTAAAAAATAAGAATTTGTTTGCAAAAATATGCCTAATTACAGTAATTCAATATTCATTTGATTCTTTAACAGTCATGAAATTCAAGTATAAAATGTTTAGAGAAAACAAATCCTCGAAATTGTGTACTCCTGGTGAAATAATCACTTACAGAAATATCTAGAATTGTCTTATTAACAAAATTCAAAAACTATTTACATATATACAGTAGTAAATTCAGAAAAAATTTCAAGAACAAGGGGAAGATTCCCCATCTACTAAGGCCAAGGCCTTGTCAGTTGACATGAACTGTAGAAAATATTCTCTGGAAATGGGCTTATGATAAAACTTAATTCGATGTCCATTTACCACAAAGGAGACTTCTCCATCGTCAATTGTTTTAATTTTTGCAGCTCCATTGTCATATACAGTGTCTACCTCGTAAGGACCCAACCATCAGGTAGTGAGTTTGCCTTTGAATTTTTTGAATCAGAAATCAAACAACATGTCCCAATCACCAGGATGGAAGTGCTTCTTCTTAATAAACTTGTCACGCCACTTGCTCCTCTGGTTTTGGACTAATATCATTCGTTGGATGGCATCTTGTCTGATTTCATCCAACTTATTTAGTTGTAGGGATCATTGCTTTTGAGACTCATCCAGGTTCAATCCTAATTCTGTAGAAATATGGAAGGTCCTTACTTGTAATTCTATAGGTAAAAGTACTTGTTTCCTATACAATACCTCATAAGGGGTATGTCCAGTGGTATTTCTCCAGGTAATCCGATATGCCCACAAAGCCTCTGGGAGCCTATCAACCCATTCTCAGTGATGTAACTGAATAGTCTTGGTCAATATGGCTTCCATAACTTTGTTTGTGGATTCTACCTGACCATTGGATCGCAGGTGGTATGGAGAAGATTTATGGTGTTTAATCCCATATTTCTCTGTTAGCTCTTTCATCATCTTGGAAGTAAATTGAGTGTCGTGGTCGATAACAATTTCACGAGGGACACCGAAGTGGGTAAATATGTCTTCATAGATAAATTCAACAACAGACTTCTCTATATCCCTGAATAGGGATTTCTCCTCTACCCATTTGGTCACATAATACGTACAAACCAAAATATAGTTCTTCCTATGGGACATGGGTGAATGTTCCTACAAATTCGAGGGCCCATTTTTTGAAGGTTTCTATCATAACTTGGGCCTGCAAAGGAATTTCGATAGATGGCATAGGTCTTCCTATCCTTTGGAAACTATCACAACTTCTCACATACTTGGAAACATCTTTGAAAATGATAGGCCAATAGTAACCCGAATGTAACACCTTATATGTTGTACATTTGTCAAAAAAATGGCCACCACATGGTCCATCATGATAGCTTCGTAGTATTTCAAGTACCTCATCCTCTCGAACACATCTACGAATAATCAAATCAGGAACTATGCGAAAAAATATCATGACCAACCCAAGAGTAATTATCACTCTGTGTAATAATTTTCCGTTTTTCATGAGGTGACAAATGAGACGGTAACTTCCTAGTGGCCAAATAGTTTTCCATATCCACAAACCATGGGGTATTGACAGAAAGGGAAAAGAGGTGCTCGTCTGGGAAACTATCATCTACATGGATATCATCATCCTCATTTTTTGTTCGGGAAAGAAAGTCAACTACTACATTATCCTTTCCAGGTCGGTCAAGCACAATAATATTAAATTCTTGCAATAACAAGAGCCACCTAGTCACTCAGCCATTAGTTATAGGTTTATTCATGAGGAATATAATGGCAGAATGGTCGGTGTGTACAAATACTTCATAACCTGTAATGTAATGATGAAATTTTTTAATAGCATGAACAACTGCCAAGAATTCCTTCTCGGTGACTGTGTAGTTCAACTCAGTAGGGGACAAGTTCTTGCTTATAAAATAAATGGCATAGGACTACTGGTCCTCTTTCTTCCCTAATACCCCTCCTATTGTGGTGTCGGAGGGATCAATGGATATATGAAATGGGAGAGTCCAATTGGGCCCTCTAAGAACTGGTGCCACAAACAACTTATCTTTCATGGTTTCAAAGGTAGTTTGACACTGCTCAGTCCAAACAAAGTCAACATCTTTTATCAATAATCCAAACATAGGTGCAACAATCTTTGTAAAATTTTCAATAAACCATCGGTAATATCCAACATGTCTGAGAAATATTCTCACCTCTTTCTGAGTCTTGGGGGGTGGAATTCTAACAATGACCTCAATCTTTGCGAGATCAACTTTTATCCCTTCAGATGAAACATGATGTCCTAGAACCACTCCTTCACTTAACAACATTTTGCATTTTTCATGGCTCAGAGATAGGTTCATTTCCTGACATCTGATGATGAATTTTTCTAAGTTGTCTAAGACTTCCTGGTAAGTGTTTCCATAGACTGTGAAGTCATCCATGTAGACCTCCACACAATCATGAATAAGATCGACAAATATCCCTAGTACTGCTCATTCAAATGTGGCAGGAGCATTACACAATCTGAATGGTAAGACCCTATAGGCATAGGTGCCCCAAGGACAAGTAAAGGTAGTATTTTCCTGGTCCTTGGGTGCTATAAGAATCTAATTGTACCCACTGTACCCATCTATAAAGGAGAAATACTTCTTTCCAGACAAGGTATCTAGAACTTGGTCAATGAAAGGGAGATGAAAGTAATATTTCAAAGTGGCATTGTTGAGTTCTCAAAAATCAACAGAGATTCTCCATTTCCTGATCACTTTATTTGGAACCACTACAAGTGGGGATACCCACTTACTGTCAGAGATGGGATAGATGAATCCAACATTTAACAACTTTTGGATTTACTCCTTGACTATGTCTTTGAGTGTTGGGTTCATCCTCCTCTGGGGTTGCTTAACAGATGTTACTTCCCCCTGGGTATATATGTTATGGATGCATGTGTCGGGGTGTATTCCCTTCATGTCAGTGTATTCCTAGGAAAATGCTCCTGATTGCTCTTTAAGGATATCTACTAACTGTTTCTGTTGGTCTGCATCTAGCCGGAAGTTTATATGTAAAACTTTCCCTGGACTAATCTTGTAGGGCATAGTATAAGACATAGAAGACTCATATATTTAAAAAATAAATGATGTCGAAGACAAAATGGATGGGTCTAATTGTTATTTAAATTCTTCCCCAAACATATACTCGAATTGGGGAAAATATTGTGGAAAATCCACACAGGTGATAGCAAAAATGAACTGGTTTAGCACATTTTCTGGTGTATGCTCCTGAAGTTCCCTTGCATGGTCACTTGGAAATACGGGTTCTTCCTAGTATTTTTTCTCGTATGGACATTCAAGCTACCATATATTCTCCATAATGGGTTGAGTTGGAGGGTAAATGGTGAGATTTTGGATAGAGAGACCATTTGAGATGGTCATTTCTCCTTCTCTACAACTAATACATGCATTGGTTGTGGCTAGCCAAGGCCTTCCCAAAATAACGTGATGGACTTTGGTAGGATCCTTTGAATGAATGACAATAAAATCTATGGGGTACTCCCATGAGGCTAAGGTAACCATGATATCATTTAAAATCCCTTCAGGTATAACCCTAGTCTTATCTGCTAATTCCAAAATGGTTGGGGTAGGTCGAAGGAGAGGTTGTAACTGTAACTGTTCCAAGGTAGTAGCAGTCATAACATTGATGGATTCCCCTAGGTGTATGAGAGTGTTTCCAATGGAGACCTCATTAATAGTTATAGTCACTACGGGGTTCCCTGGGTTCCCATATTTTCTAGTTTTGGCTGCTCTGATATGTACTCGGAGAGTCCTCCTATCAAGTGTACTGTAGGAGGATATGTTTGCTTCCTACCTGGCTTCTTGATACACAATTTTTTGACTACCTTACTATAGATCAGAATGTCTTTAATGGCTTGAAGAAGGGGACTCTTGACACAAATATTTTTCAATTCATTCAAAATGTCAAATTCTAGTCGGGTGGTTGGTTTCTCAATTACCAATTGGTCTAGATAAGGAGGGACCTTCATAATTTGTGAAGGTTCATTTTGGGGAATCTTGGGTTCTTGATTCTTTGGGATATTAACATATTCCCACCTAGTGTCATCCATGGGTTGTTTGGTGGTTTCTTCTTCTTCTTCTTCTTGGATGACTACTGAAGGTCTCTGCCTCTCCATAACTTTTCCCGATCTTAGTTGAATTTCCTGTACTGGAACAGGAGTAATAAAATATGTCGAGAAAGCCTGAATCTCAACGTTTTGAAGAGGTTGAGGGGGCTTATTATTAGGATTTGGCACTGGTTGTGCTGGTAATAATGTCAGTTTTGGGGAGCTTGCATTTTGATATTGTAGCGGTTGTTGTTGTGGGATAGGAGGTAATGGTGGTGGAACAAAACAAGGAAAACATTGCAGAGTGTTTGGTGGGAAATGAGGATAAGGATGGTTGGACATAGGGATAGGTGGAGCTTGAGGGTTTCCTTGATTGTGTCCTCCCCGCCATCCTTGAATCCAAGGATGTTGGTACTGAGTAGACCAATTTTTCCAACCTGGTGGGTTCCACTGTTGTTCTTGTTGATAATAGGGTGGAACTTGAGATTGTAGATCTGGGTATGTGGGTTGATTCCTAGGCTGCAATGGCCTCCTGGGTGCATAAGAAGACTCCCCAGGATCTCCACTCCTATAGATGGCTAATAAACTGGGCAATGATGGAAATTTTTTAGTCACATGGTCTTCTATACAGAAGCCACAAACTGAAATGTTATCTAATGGGAATTCCCTTGAGGATTGCTTCCTCCTGCATCTTGGGAAATATATGCTCATTGTTGCATTTTCCTCCTCCTATTTCTTTTTTATTTTAAGGGTGCCCAAATGGGAACCTGTTGTGCTTAAGATGTCTATCTTGAAGTTTTCTAGAAGGTTCCCTATCTCTTCTCTTGTGATACCACCTGAACTAATTGGTTTTAAGTTTCTGTTGTAAGGGTCCCAAACATTCTTTCTTGTTTTGGCTCTACTCCTTGAGTAGTTTTAACACATTTCACATATTTTAGCAAAATTTTTATGATAGATGTCACATGATTCCATCAGGTTAATCATTTCTAGATATTCTTCTCAAATTCCCTTAAGGAAAGGATCCTTAATTGCATCCTCTGGGAGGTCATGGTATTTTGACTTCTGGGAGATATAACCAAATCTTTCCATATAATATTCGAGGGTCTCGTCTTGGATTTTAAATATGTCATTACGAGACTCTTTGGTCTTGCAATAGTCTTGGTATTTCTTAAGAAATATGTCTTTCATGGCTTCCGAAGACCTAATACTGGATTCTCGCAACCCCATGAACCATCTTAGTCCAGATTCTTTGAGGGTGGCAGGAAATATTTTTAATTTATGGGCATATTGTATGTCATTGTAGCTCCTACACAAGATGTCAAATTCAAATAGGAAGGTGTCTGGATCTTCACTATTTTTACCGTAAAAGGTAGGCAGTGCTGAGAGAGGAATATTCTTGATGTTGACATTTGGAGTGGTGTCTAAAATCGGAAACTCGAAGGTAGTTTCGGTTTGGTTTCTAGTTTCTTCTTCCTCCCCATGTCTTACCTTGTTATGGTCCTCCTAATCGTCCATATTGGCTTGGTTTCCAAAAAGAGAGTACCTAGGTGATTTTATCTTTGAAGAGAACAAAGTTTCTCTTTTATGGAAAGGTCTTCCTACTGATTGGATGTATGGGACTCTACTCGATCTGGTTGAGACTATTGGTGCCAAATCTTCTGTGTCAATTTGAGAGATAATCACATTGGCTGAACTACCAAACAAAAGATTCACCTATTCAGGGTCTATGATATCTTCAAAATTAGGATTTCCTGGTGGTGGTGTAAAAGCAAGGGTTGTATTGTTTGGTTTTGTGGAAGACTCGAGTGGTCTTGGCTCATTTCCTAATATGATTGATGCTTCAATTTATTGTTCTATAGTGCTCCCTGTATTAGTCTCTTCAGAGACTATTTTATCTCTTTGAGTTGAGCTAGCTCCTATTTTTCGGTATTGGTTTGCGGATTTTATAAGAGGAACATTCCTTCCCCCAAAGAGATTGGAAGGAACCTGGTTGAAAGGTCTGATTTTGATTTAATGTATCTACCTTGTGGGTCTCTAGGCCTATTCATGAAAGAAATAAAAAATAAAAAGAAAAAGCTACCATTTGATTCCTAGGTCTATTCATGAAAAATAAAAACAAAAAGAAAAACTACCATTGGGTTTGGGGGAACCTTCTATAGAAGATGTGTAGGTTCTTACCTCTCGTCTTAAAATCCCCCCACCACCAAACTAATGCTAAGGTATAGAAATGATCTAATTCCTAACTACTTCTTACCTTGAGACAACTCCTCGACAACGGTGGCAAAAATCATGGTTTCTCTATATGCACTAAAAAGATAGTAAAAACCCTCAATTAAATTGTCAACCCGAGGTAAGTAAACTTAGAGTTGTAGAAAAATATATGCCAAAGGTAGAAGGATGATAAGAGTATAATCTAACTAATGAAGGTAGTTATCTAAGGCTAATCGTCTCAAGCAAAACTATCTAATGAACAAACCTTACTAAGAAAATTGAAACTAGGTAACCTAAGTACCTTTGGGCCAAGGATCGATAGATAGTTCTAAAGAAGCAAGTAAAAAACCTATGTAAATCAAACTAGTTCATAGTAGTAAACAAAAGAAAACTATTTAAGCATAATAATGAACAATTAACAAAAGCAAACTTGCCAACCTACATTCAATGAGCAATTATCCTATGAAAGAAAATAAATAAACAAGAAAGCAAAGACACCTAACTAACCTACTAAAGCAAATAGACAAGTAAGCAAAGACAACTATCTATCCTACTAAAGAAATAGACAAGTAAGCAAATACAACTATCTATCCTACTAAAGAAATAAACAAGTAAGTAAATGCAACTAACTACTGAAAGTAATCAAAGTAAAACTTCTCATTGAACAACTATCTAGCCTAAGAGGCAAGTGGACTAAATGCTCAATGCAAAACTATTTCTAATGAATGAAAGGACAACTGTTTTATTGAAAGAAAGAAGAACTACCATGTAATTCTTAATCTATGATGTCAAAACTACTATCTAATAAAGAAAAGTCTATCTATCTTATAGCAACAATAAAACTTTATTCTAATCTATGAAAGCAAGAAACTATATCTATGAAAACATGAAAACTATCTTTTAACCTATGACAATTCAAATATAATGCTGGTGATTGTGTGAATGTCTTTGGTGTCAGATAATATCTCGATGGCACTTGACAACAAAGGACAATTCCAGTGGTATAATCTCAACACTAATCTCAATGGAAAAATGAAAGGTATGGATCAAACAATCCAATGAGAGTTTATCCATGACAAAAATAATGTTAAATACCCTGCATATTCATGTATAAACCATCAACAACATAACGAGGTCATCATTATACTTCTACACTATGTAAGAAAAACTAAATTCAACCATTAACTAAGAAATATGATTGCATTTTAATTCTCGGAAAGGAAATTGCGTAAACTAAAACTATGCTATGTCTACTCTAACCATTCAAAATGCAATAAGGAAATAATTAAAAACAGAAATTAAACTATGATATTAAAACGTAAATTAACAATCTACATTAACCAACAACTAATTAAATTAGATCTATATAAAACTGAAGTAAGCAAGCTATAATAAATAATTGGAATTAACTTTATCCATCCATCAAATCCCTGTGAAAGAAAACCCAAATGAAACTCTGTTCTATTCTAATTAAACTTTGTTTTAAACTTGACTATAAAATCATAAAAGAAAGGATAATCTAACATCTAATTGCATATGTGGTCAGTATAAATACTTGCAAGTATGTTCCTAATCTACAAGATCAATGCATGCTAACACATCTCATCATTCTAACCTACAAAAGAGAATCAAAACAATTAAACTGCAACAAACTAGTTAACACAATAAAAATATGCATGTACAAAAAATAAAAGAGAACAATTAAATTAGGAAATGCATAAACAAACATGAAGACAGTTACCAGACTGCTAGTGGGCCCCCCAGCAAGTCATGGTCACTCTCTAAAATCAAACCACGAGCTCAACAAGATGAATTCACCATTAAAACTTGATAACGCAGATTTGGCATAATTCTAGCAATGTAAAATATCAAAATAGAGAAAAATGAGTTTGTCTCCAATACACTGGTTCTTCTACTTGGTTCACAATTTTCTGACCATCCTAGTGGTATTTATAATCTTACAGACCAAGTGGTTGACCACAGGGGGGTCGAACCACTTCTAATTTCAGAAAATTACAATAAATGATGCCCTAACTGATAAAACAGAGCGAGCCAATAATCGCCCTCTTTGAACAACTGAAACTGAGTTGTCTAGAGCTCAGTAGCTGGAGGGGGAAATTATGAACAAAACCCATGTGCCCAATTTTCCCATCACTGGCTTCCAATACCTTAACCGCCACATCACCCTACGTTTTTGTGCAATACACAGTGTTGGACAGAGTGTCGGATCAAGTGCTATAATGAGTACTGGAAGGAGTGTCGGATCAAGTGCCAGAAGCAGAAACGTGGTGCGTTTTTTCCCTGTAATACCAGAAAAATGTGAATTATATATTGGTAATCATAAAACATGATGAATTATACATAATATAATCATTAAACATGAATTACATGTACCTTATGCCGATCATACCATTTTATCATAAGATTCTTCAAAAAGATCCTTTAAAAGATGAAAAACGCATATGTACATGTGGAAAAAGTGTATAATAACCATCATAAAAGTGATCATATCTCGGGCCCAACAATCACTGTGAGATGTACTATTGTAAAATTGTACCAATCAACCTGTAATCAACCTGTACCATAAACAAGTGCATCAACCATGCACCAACTTGTACCTCAACCTGTAATCAACCTGTACCATAAACAAGTGCATCAACCATGCACCAATTTGTACAAAACCTATACCATGAAAAAGTGCATCAAGCATGCACCAAACCTATACAAAACCTGTACCATGAACAAGTGCATCAACGATGCACCAAACCTGTACAAATAACTTGTCACAACAGCCTGTCCAAACAACATATTACAAAATCCTATCTGATCAATATTATCAACCAAATCAAATCTAGTCACCAAGACATCTCTCAAAGATGTGCATCAACCAACCATAACACAACAACTCATAATTATCACCAAGATCAATATGTGATTCTAATAATATACCAATACAAGTATGCTACATCATTCATAAACCATGTTTCAAAAATACTACTAACAAGTGCCTCCAAGCATGTACCAAGCATGTACCAATAACGTATCAACTAATCATCAACTATAACTCATCAATATGTACCAACATCATCAACTATACACCTCATGTATGTGCCAACTCATCAACTACTTGTCTCAACCATGTACCCAACATGTACCTCAACCAAAATCCCTCATCAATTTCATCATCCAAATATGAGTTGTAAGTCTGTAATAGACCTGGTGTATATAATCACATACCTGCAAACCTTCCTTAACTTTAACAACATGAGACTATCATTTTCATCAAACTTTACTTTAGTCTCACATGACTAGTTTTGGATTAGTCAACAACCCTAACTTGAAATAATCATAACTATGTACCTGTAATGAATAAATATATGAAACTATAACACAATGTTCTTCAGTGTGTTTTGTGCAATTACTCTAGGTGTCACTACTTGGAACCTCTTAGAAAAGGAGTTATAGGAAAAATGACATACCTTGTTGAATTTTGGGTTATTCTAGAGAGATAACTTGTAGAGCATTCCCCACACACAATGTTTGTTGTATGGATCTGAACACATTAAACGAAATACTAGAGGTTGTACTCTAATGAACACTTTTTGTCTTACTTAGTTTGGATATGTTATGAATAAGTTATGACATTTTTACCCGAAACACATGTTTTATACTAGTTTCAGGACTAACCACAAACCCTATTTTCCACAGAGTGTAACTCCAAAACTACAATGACCCACAAGATGAAATTTGTACCACAACTACTTGGATATGTTTTCTCAATGGCCTATCAATTTCACAATCTGAATCATTATAGAAAAAAAGGTTATTGCGAAAATGGTGAGATGACCTGTAAATAACATACCTTAGAAAGCATCATCAAAAGAATTTATCCTCCCTTGAATTTTTGCCTTCTTTACTTCACCTTCTCTCTGAAATTCGACTTAGATATCCTTTGGTTACCTCAATCAACTATATATATTCAATATTCTCAAGTGTGATCTAAAATGAGAGAGCCTTGCCTCTTATTTATACTTTCATGTAGCTTATTCAAGGGGTTACCTTTTAACCATCTTAACCCACTTTCCTTATTTTAGGGTTAACCAACTTCTACCGACTTGTCCAACTAGTAATTTATCCATTAACTTTATTATTTAAATAATTTATTTTGTATCCACTTTGAATTATAGTACACTCATCACTTCACTTTACCTCAAGGGGTTACCTTCTAAGCATCTTAAACCACTTTCCTTATTTTAGGGCTAACCCACTTCTAACCACTTGTCAACTTAGTAATTTTTCCATTAAATTTATATTTAAATAAATTATTTTGTATTCAGTTTGAATTATATTATACTCATCACTTCACTTTATTATTTACCTTCTAAAAATATATTAAACCACTTTGACTACTTTGACCTTTTGGGGCTTCTAGATGACTCATGAGGGTTCTCCAACTTCACATGGTCATAACTCTCTAACCGTGAGGAGTTATGTGACGTTCCACATACCACTAGAAATGAAATGACATGTAATATCCATATAGAATAGTCTTTCCTTCAAATATATTAATACTCATACCATTACCCATCAAACAAACTTGGTTCCATTACCCAAACCTGGGTTCTCCAACTTCTCATGGCCATAAATCTCTAACCATGAGGAGTTTTGTGACATTCCACATACCACCGGAAATGGAATGACATGTAATATACATCTATAATAGTCTCACCTTCAAATATATTAAAACTCATACCATTATACATGAAACAACCTTGGGTCCATTACCCAAACCATTGTGCTACCAGAATTCACTATCGAGCTTTCTCCAAGGGTTGACATCAATCACTAATGATTGACATCAATATAGAATATCACTCTCCAATAGTTTACATCAATGAAAACTAGCAATCCATACCAACTATCGATCAACCTAAGCCAACTTTCTGACAATAGTTAGTTCACAAGAAGGTTGTCACTCTTGTCTATTGTAAAATAGATGATCAAATTGTTGATATCTTTACCAAACCTTTTTTAGAAGCAAATTTTTTCAAGATCCAGACAATGCTTAGGATTCATGAAGATACAACTATGGGGGGGAATCATGTTGAATTAAGTTCACCTACTAAATATTCAAAACCATTTAATGATGGGGGGTGTTGGAACCTCAGGTTATAGTGGTTCATCACACTTTTCCTAGAGTTGTTTAGTTAGGAGGTGGAACAACAACTAAATAAATTTAATCAGGAAATCCACTAGAACTCGACATCAGTTGGTCGAGTAGTCAACTAGCCTATCATTCATACAGCCGATTAGTTTTCAAAGATAATTGGTTAATGGACTGACCAGCCAAAAAATGGACTAAAAGATGGACACATGGATGGTTAGGTTAAGCTAATTTGACTATTTGACTAGTCAGTGCAAATTTCATGGGATTCGTTCTAACAAATAATGGTTATCTATGGAAAAGATATCCCAGGTTTCAAGGAAGTGGGTTAGATATTTATACTATAAATAAAGTACCTGATGGGTCATTATTAAGTCTATGATGTAATGCAAGTCAAGATATTCAATACGCATTTTGATGTTCTGATCACAATGCGATGTTCCTAAATTTTATAATGGTGTCTTTAGACACCACCGATATTTCGTGAAGTGATTCCTCTTCGATTATATTGCATATTCTATTATTTGTTTTACACAAGGTTATATCAATCCCCTACAGGATCGTTAGTAGAAAATTTGGTAATATAAGACACGATGGATGCCAAAGATGGCTTGTAGGATGAATATGGCACACATTTCAAATTAAGATCATAGGTTGAGAGACCTTAATAAAATTTGACATATCTATTAATAATAATTTTATTAGAGTGAGTTTGAACAGGTTTATAACCCTTTAGATATTCAAAATATCTAACAAAAATGAACTTCTCACTTTTAGGTTGCAATGACTTTCTCTTCTCATAAGGAATGTGAGCCCATGCTTCACTACCAAACACATATAAATGGCTTACATCTAATTTAATTTCACTCTGTGATTCTTCCAATGTTATATTTTTTAAATCCTTTGTGAGACTATTGGTGTCTATGTAATTGGTACAATTAATGGCTTTAGCCCAATAATTAGGACTTAATCCCTTCGATTGGATCATAATTTTGTTTGTTTCCTTTAATGTGCAATTATTTCTCTCAACAACACCATTTTGTTGTGGTTCATATGGAATAGTATGTTGCATCTGAATTCCCTATGTAGTGCAACAAGTTGTAAAATCTATGTTAACATAGTCACCTATATTATCTTTTCTAAAATTTTGTAATTGATGTCCAAATTATTTTTCTACAAGGGCCTTGTAAGCCAAAAACATGTCAAAAACATCACTCCTAAGTTTTAGGAAAAAACCCAAGTGTGTATCGAGAAGTCATCCATGAAAGTTAAGAAGTACTTGAACCTAGAGAAAGAAGGATAAGGAATCAAACCACACAAATGAATATGAAAAATATGTAAGGGGGACAAAGCGTGTCAAGAGGCATGTTTGTCAAAATTGTCCTGATGATATTTGCAGAGAACATAACTGACACAAACACCAACTCTGAAAGAAACAAGAGGAATACATATCACCATATTTTGATTACATATCTACTGCAATGAATGATACTTTATATGACCAAATTCCTCATGCCAAAGTTTTCTCAAGTCATCTCTATGATCAATAAAAACTAATGGAAAGTATGTTGACCTAAAGTTGTCAAAAATATACATCATGGTAATATCATCAACAATTCTATTTTTCAAGGCATGCTTAGGATATTTTATATACTTTATTACAACTTGGTGAGGTGAAAAATATACCATTTAACCTTCACCCAAATGAATTATTTTATACACTAATATAATATTGCAAGATAGACTTGGAACAAATAATACATCATTAAAATGACCATCATCTAGCTAAATTATTCTAGACCCTACAACACTAAGAGATCCATCATAAACAAAAAATATTTGTTTGGTGTTATTTTATTTAGAAACAAATTATTTATCCTTATCCATATGATAATATTCTCCAAAATTAATAAACGACTCATTAGAAAAAATAAGTATATGTTACATTGAAGGAAAATCTAGAACTGGAAACTACATGTCCATGAGAAGAAGAGTTAAAAGAAGAAGAATCAATATTGATTTTGTGATTCTTCATTGTTGCTTCTAAGGCCTCCATCTTCTTAAAACATTAAGACTCCAGATGACCATATTTCCCACAAGAATTTCAATATATCTTAGTACTCTTAATTTTTATTTTGTTCTTTTGTCACCATTGGGAGTTGGATTTGGCTAAGAGGGGTTTAGACCCTTGTTTTCCTTATTTTTGTAAGGATGTTTCTTCTTTGGATCTTGGATTTATCCTTCTATTGGGATGCTAAATATTTGATATATCTACTTGTAGTTATGATCACTCCAAGATGAAATATCTTATCTTACCCTCTAATAAAGAATCACAAAAATCTTCAAGAGTGGATGGTTTGTAGGGAGCCCCTAGATCTTCTCTAGTGGAGTGAAAAGTAGATATAGAAATAAAATATACACTACCAAGCTTAGCAAGAATATTATATATACATTGGCCATCCTTTTTTGGTATGTTATAGTATTCAAGTAAAATTCTTAGTGTTTTGAACTTAGATAGATAATATTCAATGCAAGAGAAATCATTGGGATCTAAAGAAATCAATTGGTTTTCAATTTGTTGGGATCGAATGTCATTGTGTTTTCCAAATATGATCTCCAAGTTTTTCCAAGCATCGTTTGGTTAGTCAAATCCTTGAAGGTGAAATTCTAAATCAATATAGATGGACATTTTTACTAATAAACATGCTTTTTCATTTTATTATCCCATTTGTCTTTCTTTGAGGCATTAGTGGAGGTAGTTTATTTTTTTGTGGTAATATGATAAATTCCTTTACTTGGTAGTACATCCTCCATACTATATTTCCATGAGAATTAATTTGAACCAAAAAGAAAAAAATCACTTGGACTGGCCATATTAAAATATGTAGGTAATATGTCTTCAAAACTAAAAACTATCTAGATAGAAAGTGATCCAGAATTGGATCCAGGAGCTTGATGGGGCTTAGAAAGCCCTAAAAATAAAATTTCTCAGAATGGATTCAAAATAGACGTGTGCGTAGGCCTCATTGATACGAACCCAACACAACTTGAGCAAGCTCAAATGAACGTCATATGCTCTAGATATCACGATCTGTTCATTTGGCCAAATGTTCAAAAACATGATGATTGTACAGTGTGTATAGTTCGTACAGGGCCACGTGGCAGCTGACTGTACAAGCCCTATGACCGTACATCTGACGTGGCAGGCACAGTTGGCGTTGATGTTGCAACATCTGGAGATGACATGTGGTAGGGTGACTGGGCTTACGGACTGATGACATGGACATAGGTTGTTGATGTGGCAGGTATATGTGGACCAATCACGGAGTGACAAGTGTCACCACTACAAGGGTGACACGTGGCACATTCGTACGAAACTTACTTGGCAGGGTACGATCAGCTAATAGGAAAGATGATGTGACAGTTGGGCAAATCTGGATTGGACACTTGGCATACAGGTGGACAAGTAAAGTGGTGCCATGTCATCTAGACATGGGATGCCATGTGGAACCCCTCCATTGGCTCGATGTTATGGTACAAATTTGTTGGATCAATGTGGTTTGAACCCGCGACCTACGAATAGGGGGGAAGAAATTGGCAGGGTCAGGCTATCCAACCCGCCCTCACTTTAGGTCTTAACCTATGGTGGCACCAAATTTATTTATATTTTCATTGTATGTAAAATGGCGGAGAAAGGGTTGGGGCCTAGCCCCAACCCCCAAAAAAAACACACCATATGACTATACCATGGGAACATACATTGGCATGTTTTTCTATGGATAAAACCATGGTTTCGGGCTAACCCACATGCTACTCCATAATACCCGGTCCTATATAGTTGTGCACATAGGTTAACGGTTAATCTCTGGTCGGTCAAGCTAGCCCGCCAACCAGGGGGCTTAACCATGGGCTATTTCACCCGGGGGCTCTATCTAATTTTTGGTGCATGGAGTTTGGAGCTTCTAGACCCTAGAAATATGGCCACCATAATACGACCAGGAGCAGAGATATAAGGGGCCAACGCGTCCAACTTATCCTGAGGCCACGTGTAGGTGCCTAATATGACCAGGGGTTGGATCTCAAGGGGGTTGCACACTATATTTGACATAAAGAGGGTTTATACTTTATATTAAGTATTTTAATTGATTTTATTAGTAGATTTGAGGGATTTTGGCCAATATTGGGGATTTTTGGGCCCTTCTTGAGGCTAGATCTTGGGGAGAAGTTGGGATATGGTTACAAACTTTAGATCTATATAAACCATGGGTTCTTGAAGCCATAAAGGGAGATTCAGAGTAGGTTTATGCTGAATATTCACCAAGACAAAGCCATTTTTATGCAGGGAAGTTGTTGAGGAGAGAACCTTTGCGGGCCATTTCTGGGAGCTCTGATCACCCGATTTCAATGTTGTTAGTTTTGTTGGGTTCCAAAGATCTAGTAGAACAAGACCAGATTAGTTTCTAACCTTTTTTTCACTGTTATGATGTCCTTTTAAAGATTTTAACAAAAACAAGAAAGCCTCACCCACTGAGACAAAGGTCTGGAGATGTAGGCGAGATTTCCAAACTCCGTTATCAAATTGGTGTTTATGGTTTGTTGTTCCTCATGATTTATTTCAGATCTGTATATGTTTATATGGCTGTTATGTTTCTTCAATAATTCTTCATCTTTCATTCATCTTCCTAAATGGTAAAATAACACATGCAAAATAACTCAACCATTGTCGTTTAAAAGATCTTTTCGGATCAAGTGGTATCAGGGGTAGTTGACATTTGGAATTTGAGTTTGCATGTTTATCAGGGAAAAGGACATCTCAAGTGAGAAAATGGCATCTAAAGAGGGAATGTTCTCAAGATGATAAGGATATGCGAAAATCTCTCTTTTCCATGTCAGAGATGGTGAAAGTGTTGTATGAGGACTACTTGGAATGAAAGAGATCGGTTCAAGAGAAAGATTAAAAGAACAACAAAGGAAAAGAAGGATTGAAGGAAGTGCCTTCTACATATGTTTTAGAAAACATCTTTGAGGTATGTAGTGAAGGTCATTCATCAATTTCTCCTTGTTCCCATCAAGATGGTTTTGGTGCATTTTAAAAAAATACAAAAGGTGTAGGTTTGAAATTTCTAACCAAGATGGGTTATGAAGAAGTAAAGGGCCTTGGATGTAAGGTTCAAGGAATCATTAATCCCATAGAGGTTGTGGAAAGACCTCATTATTTAGGATTGCGATATGGCGGAGAGGATATTGGAACATTCTCCAAAACATTGGAAGCAGGTAATGCTTTGAATGGCCAAGTTAAGTCATTGCATAAACACTTCACGAAAGGTGATGACGTATCACTCCTTGATTGTGATAGTGAATGCAAGTCATGTCCAAAGAAAATTGAAGATCAGAAAGGAAGGTATAATGGTCATAATTTTTCCAATTCTTTTGTTGATTATAATAAACATAATCATGTAATCTGAAACTTGTGGAATATGTATCCATGTACTTTTTGTCATTCACCCAAGCATTGTGTTGCCAAGTGTTGGAAGAGAAAATATTTGTAAAGGAATTTTATGTCAACCAGGAAGGAGACAAGACATAAATACTCAACTCCACAATGGAAGAAACATAAGGGAAAACAAGTCTAGATGCCAAAAACTCACTGCACTTATTGCAACAGGGGTGGACATCAAAAGGCTAATTATTGGAATCTTAATCTGGAGATTCATCCAAAGAAGGAAAAAAGTATTGTGCATGTACTCAATAAGGAAGAGGGATTACCAATGAAGCAAGAGGAACACCATGAAGGAAAGAAACTAGCCACTTGGTTTTGCTAGAAGTGGATGTCACAACTTCATTGTATTTTGCTTCCATTAATGTAAACACACATGTTGAAATGATGACCTGTTATAACATCATTTTGAACAACATAGTATTTTGTTTTTATTCTTATGAGTATGTAATTAGTAAGGTTCATTTTGTAAACTTTTGGAGGAACAAAAGGTCTTTAGTGAGGAGGTGTGATCTAGAATTGGATCCAGGAGCTTGATGGGGCTCAGAAAGGCCTAAAAATAAAAGTTCTCAGAATGGATTCAAAACAAACGTGTGCATAGGCCTCGTCAATACAAACCCAATGCAACTTGAATGAGCTCAAACAAATGTCATATGCTCCAGCTATCGCGATCTATTAATTTGGCCAAACAGGGAAAAAAATGATGATTGTACAGTTGATACAATGCCACGTAGCAGTTGACTGTACATGTCGTATGACCATACAAATGACATGGCATAAACAATTAGCATTGACGTGGAATCATATGGAGGTGAAACGTGGTAGGGTGACTGGGCGTATGGACTAATGACGTGGATAGAGGTTGTTGATGTGGTAGGTATACATGACCAATCAGGGAGTGGCATGTGTCACCACTATAAGGGTGACACATGGCACATCCATATGATGCTTACATGGTAGGGTATAGTCATCTGATAGGGTATATGATGTGACAGCTGGGAAAATCTGGATTGGACACTTAGCATACAGGTGGACGAGTAACGTGGTGCCACATGGCACCCCTCCAGTGGCTCGATGTTATGGTAAAAAGTTGTTGGATTTATGAGGTTTGTACCTGCGACATTCAGATAGAGGTGAAGAACCTGGCAGGGCCAGGATAGCCAACCCACACTCTCTTTAGGTCTTAACCTATGATGGCACCAAATTTATTTATGTTTGCATTGTATGTAAAATGACGGAGAAAGGGTTGGGGCCTAGCCCCAGACCCCAACGAAAACACACCATATGACTATACCATGGGAACATACATTGGCGTGGTTTGTTATGGTTAGACCCACGATTTTGGTCTAACCCACATGCTACTCCATAAGACCCGGTCCTATATACTTGCGCGTGGAGGTTAAGGGTTAAGCCCCAGTCGATCGCACTAGCCCACCAACCAGGGGGCTTAACTGTGGGATATTTCATTGGGGGCTCTATCCAATGTTTGGCACGTGGAGCTTGGAGCTTCGATATCGTGGCCATATGGCCACCATAATACGACTAGGAGTCGAGATACAAGGGGCCAGCATGCCCAGCTTAGTTCGAGGCCACGTGCAAGTGACTAATATGACCAGGGGCTGGATATCAAGGGGGTTGCACACTATATTTGACATAAAGTGGGTTTATACTTTATATTAAGTATTTTAATTGATTTTATCATCATATTTGAGGGATTTTGGCCAATATTGGGGGATATTGGGCCCTTTTTGACGCCATATCTTAGGGAGAAATTGGGATATGGTTAGCAACTTCAGATATATATAAACCATGGGTTCTTGAAGCCATGAGGGGAGATTCAGAGAAGGTTTATGCTGAAGAGTTTCCAAGCCAAATCCATTTTTATGTAGGGAATCTGTTGAAGAGAGCACCTTTGCAGGCCATTTCTGGGAGCTCCGGTCATCCGATTTCAGTGCCGTCAGTTTTTTTGGGTTCCAGAGATATGGTAGAACAAGACCAGATTAATTTATGACCTTTTCCCACTTTTATGATGTCCTTTTAAATCTTTGAACATAAACAAGAAATCCTCACCCACTGAGACAAAGGCCCAGAGACATAGGCGAGATATCTGAACTCCATTATCACATTGGTGTTTATGGTTTGTTGTTCCTCACACTTTATTTTAGATATGTATATGTTTATATGGCTATTATATTTCTTTGATGATTCTTCCTGTTTCATTTAGCTTCCTAAATGGTAAAAGAACACATGCAAAATAACTCAACCATTGTCGTTTAAAAGATCTTTTCAGATCAGAAAGCTCTAAAAAAAATAGGATATTAAAAAATAGGAATTGAAAATGGACTCCAGATGTCAAAGTTATGACATTATTTAGAAATACATCAAATGTAACCAAAGTGCCACATTGAAGGTAGAGGTTATCCCATGTGGTGATGGGTGCATAGTGATATTTTTAAGAAAAAGGGTTTCCCTTCCTTCATTAACTTTTCCTATAAGCTAACTTTTATAAATAAGTTGTTTTTACATGAAGTAACTCACTTTTAAAAAATAAGTGAGAATCACTTTTACAATAAAGTTATTATATAAACTAAATTTGCATGTAAAAAGTAACTCAAAAAAAGAGCATTAAAGTTACTTTATAGTGATCCATTTTTATAATTTAAGTGAAATGCATTTTATAATAAAGTTATGTGACAACTTAAAGTTGGATGAATTTTTTCAAAAAGTAACTTTCAATCAAGTGAGTTAACGCAAAACATATAACAAATGTTATGAAGGATGATTTTTTTTTTTTAATTTACTAATTTCCTCGAAGTGTGTACTTACATGTAAAATCCTTGTTTTTTCCTACAAAAAACTTTAACACAGTGACACATGAAAACAAGTGAAATTTCAAAAACAAAAAAATTCAAAACTTAACAACATTGAAGTTAGCTTTTGGTCAGACTACCAAGAAAATGCAAGTTTTCTCTATATTTTTTATTTATTGAGATTGCATAAAGTGCATAGCAAAGATCATATGTAGAAAATAAAACACTTTCTATTCTATTTCTAGTTTGTCAAGATCACATTTACTTATTTTTGCAAGTTCATCCACATTTACATGGTATCAAAGATAGCAAATTGCTAGGAAAAAGACACAACAGACTCTTTTTGCAGGTACTGAAGATTGAAGAACGCAGAAAAGATGGATTATTTGCCAACAATACTTCTCACGCCTCATAACTATTTGGAGTGGAAGAAAAAAATTATGCTTCAACTCATATGCAGAGGCTTGTACCAAATAACTATGGAAATGGAAATAGAGTTTGATTCCACTGATGAGAAGAATGACTTTCTCAATAGACAACATATGGCCATAAGATGTATCTTTTGGTCTATTTCTCCTTAAATTCTCCACCAAGTATATGATGAATCATGAGAATCAACTCCAAACGAATTATGGACCATATTGGAGATTTTATTCGGGGATAAAGAATATTGTTAAAACTTCACGCGGGAGATTCAAAAGATAGATCCAGAAGATAAACCATCAGAATATCAAGCCTCTTATTCTAAAGAGTCTTATACACAAGTATCTACAAAAATTATTGTTCCATTAATTGCAAATGATTTCTACTCCATTTCAGATTTGTTTTATGAATTTCATACGGAATATATAATTCATTCATATAAAGAGTCATATGAATAAAATTTTGCATGCGCCATGCATGCATATCGGGAGCAACATGCATGCATCATGCATGCATCTCGGGAGACAAAAATGGGGCCACACACATAAGATTCAATTACGATAATTTTTTAGAATAATTTTTAGAAATAAAATTGGATATTTGAATTCCTCTCGGAAAATAACCCAATTTCAAAAAAACTTTCTTCCAAAATTAAGTCTGGGAAGTGAAGTTAGAAGCATTTTAAAATCAGTAACATTTCATCGTTTTTTCTGGAAACGATCGCCCGATTTTCAAAGTTTCATCCAAACTTCATTTGGATCTTCTTCATTACAAAAAGAGAATTTGGATATGTGTGGAAATCTCAGTGTTTCATATACTTCATAAGATCCATGGAGACATCTACATATTGAACAAAATCTTCAACGAGCACAAACTTGCATAGTTGCAAGGTCTTTGTGGAGTGAAGGACAAAATTGCTTAGCAGCTTCTTTTTGTTCCTTCTCATTTTTTGTTTTTTCTTATGCATTGTACCTTGAGGGGGGGTTTTCCCATGTAGTTTTCCCTATTTCCTTGTTTTCCCTATTTCCTTCTTTTTTCAGTGTTTCATTCTTATATGCATTGTACAATGGGTACCTAACATGGCCTTGATTGTCAAAACACATTCATCATTTACACCCTAGTAGTGTTCAGGGGTGGTGTTGGAGATATTACACACTCACCTATAATTTTTTTCCTAAGTTTGATAGTCCACTATTGAGAACGATTCCTTAGATGAAAATATTCTCTCTAGAGAATATTCCCCTATAAAATAGGGCATTCATCTTTAGTTCATAGTCAGTTACACTCAGTTATACTAGTGGAAGTCAATCATGCATGGAAACCTCATTTTTATCACCAACAGTTGCATGTGTCTCTCTCACTTCCACACATGTGTCTCGGTTAATTGATGATTGCATGGATAAATTAACTAGGACTAAGTGGAATTTCACTTCAGTGTCTATCAGTGAGTGTCTATATCTCTCTATATCACTACTATGGTGCATTAGTCACTCATGCAACCTATATATATTGTAAATTATTCACTATTTGAGTGTGGAATATAGTTAATACAATTCTTTGATCCTCTCTCTCTCGTTTTCATCTTTTCTCATTTTTCTGCAAAATCTATATGTCCTTTGCTAGCTAGATCATACTTTTGCAGGATCATCCACATTTACATGATTTACATTTCCAATTAAAGGATTTTTCCCAAGGTTTAGAGTATAATCAGGTTCTCTGCAAGAATGTTGTCATTCTTGTAGTACAAAAAAAAACTTATGACTAAATGTGTGGTTCAAAATTCAGACTCTATGACAATACATTTCGATCATGCAAAAGTATTGAGCAAATGGCTATTTTATTTAATCATTCCATATTTCAAGGGTTGTCTTATCCAATGGTGATATTATTAGGATCAATTGAGTATGGGTTGGTATCCATCGGTACTTCCAAAAACCTTCTATATTGGGATATGATCACACCTTTTCATATCATTATTTCGATGGAGATTTGACTTGTTTCATGTTTTATGCAGTGATGAGAGAAACAAAACCCTAATTCTCACAGGAAAAAATAGAGTTTGTGATTATCGGTATGTCACCCAACAAAGTGTTCAACTCATCTGTTTAGAACCAAAGGGAATTGAGTTGTTGCAAATGTTTCCAAAAATTAGGAAGACATTTGTTTGGGGAGAATGGTATAGGTTTTGTTGCACTTTTCAAGGATCTCATACAAGAGTTATGACTAACATCTAAGTCATTATAAAAAGAAACTAAACTCTTGAAATTTTATGCAATTGATGATCATACTTTATGGTTTCTTGCAGGTTATAGAAATTGGGGCCTATCCAAAATTTTAGCAAAGGTTTCATTATTTTTCTACAGTGAGTTTAGAGTTCCAACAAAAATTTGATTTGACCATATCTGTCAAACCATGCATCCATTCTCTGCGAATTTTGGAGTGGACATGCATTAGAGTAAGATAAAAAAAACTAATGAATTCCAATTCAACTTTATCCATATTTTTTGAGAAATGATCCACCATCACTTACGACCATTTTCTATTTTTCTTGAATTACTGTAAACTGGGTTTATTACAAAATTGGTGTGTTGAAGCATCATGATGATATTTAAATGTTGACCACAAATCATCTCGACCCAGTTTATCATTTGGGAGAAAAATGGAAATGAACAACTACAGGTAATCCCATAACATCCTCAGTTTTGAAACAAGGGATATTTATGAAGAGTAGAGGTCTGAGGATTCTGGGACAATCGTTGAATATTTGTGCAAGTAGGATCAACACTATGGACTAGAATGAAGAAATCCAAGATGGAAATTCAAGGGTCAATTCTTCCACATATGTGTTCTTGAAATCGTTGTTATAGATTATATTTATTAAGATCAAAGAAATATTTTTGAGTCAAATATATGATCCTAGGATAACGGATCTCTTATAGGATCTTGGGCTAGTTACTTGTTCCGATTCGATGTAAATCAATATCAAGATCCATCTAGAGTGGAGTAACCATTTTGTAGCCATAAGTACAACTAGATTTTAGGATATGGAATCTAAAATTGGAACTACTCAATGTCTATAAATGAAAATCCAAAGAGAGAGTACGGGGGTTTTGTTTTTGGTGTAAAAAGGGGAAGATATAGATCTAAACTATACAAAAATCTAAAGACCTGCAACATTTTGCACTCAATAAATCAAACATTCTGATGATAGATTCTTTTTCCTATGTCTTTATTTTTTTTCTATCTTATTTGAATGCATCTGAGATTTTTGGAAAGCATTGGTTTCATCCTGTTTCTTTTTAATTTTAGTAAAATATTTTTGTTGTAAAATAATTTTTTTTAGGAGTTGCATTCAAATATTTATTTCATGTATTAGAATAATATTTGCACCTAAAACTCTTCCTTGCAAGCAAACAAAATGTTAACTTGTATTTTTTGTTTCCTCTATTTTACTTCTATTTATCTAGCTATCAGAATGAATGCTTTTGAATAAGTAGAATGATGCTAGTAACTTGATAAAAAGGGTGTATTCAAAATTATTATCCTTCATTCTATCCCAATAACCTGATCCTTCAAGAAAATTTTAAAGGAAACTCAAACCAAACAAACCATTGTAATAACTAATATGTGCTAGGCATTCCCTCCCAACAGTCATAGAGCATATTCTAGCACTAACACATGGTATGAGTGGATTCCACATCATCCCCCATCACTTACACATGTGGGGATATCCACATGTGAAACTTCAATAATATTCTAGAAGATCCAAAACCTTATCACTAATTGAAGATTGAGGATGCAAAAATCCTAGCCGTAGATGGCTATTGAGCTATGTTAAATATTGGGCCACAAGGAAGAGAGGGGATTCCATTATTTAGCATTGTACTTGTTCAATAATTGACTAGAGCATATACGAGTGTTAATTGAGAGTATAATAGATGAGGTGGGATATTATATAGAAACCATTCATGCCACAATGTCAAAGGAAACCCCATACTGAGTGAATCTTTATTGGTACTTTATATTCATGACTAAAGAAAATAGAGCAAAGAATAAGCCTCACCTTCTAGATGGGTTTTCTCTTGTATTAGGTTTCCTAGGATACATCTTGTTTTGATTGTGTGGATGGTTTTTTCATTGGCTTGGTTATTTCATTTTCATATTTCAATTACTTTCATTAATTTGAGCACTAAGATAGTAATAATTAATATGGGATCTAAGGAAGTCAATTGCATAATCTAACATTTCAAAATATTACAAGATCTATTGTGATGAACTATACCAGTGGAATATCCTGTTATGAACCAATTCCTTGAGAATGATAAAAAGTCAATGAATAATAGTCCACTTCAAGGGGGAAGCCTCCTTTTACAATATATTCAATGTACAATATGAGATTAGATGATCCTAATACTAGGTATCCTTGGTTTATATTGGATACAAATTGTAAAATTATAATGAAAGGGTACAATGAAGGTTTTTAGCCTACATACAAATAGAACAGTAGAAATGTAATATTTCAATATCTAGGGCTTAATAATGGGTTATATACTTAACATGGGGATTTTTATAGGGATTAACATGCCCCTCCCCTTCAAACAAGTGTTGTCCTAAACACTTGAATAACCATGGGTGTTTTTGCATAAATAACTCATATTTCCATGTTACCTTTTCCACAAGTAGGTTCTTTCATTTGGAGAGGTACTCAACAATTGCTTAATTTCACAGCTGCCTAATATTTGTTTCAAGGATTATTTCTGGTTCTAGTATAATTTTCCCTTCTTAATTGATCTCTGGTAAAATAGTTTGTATTGGGATCTTGTCATCGATTACCTTCTTTAAGAAAGAAATATGGAAGAATAGATGTACACGTGAAGATGGAGGAAACTCCAATTTATAAGTCATACTTCCAATCCTTTACAACACCTTATAGGAGCCATAATATTTGGGTTTCAATTTATTTAACTTCTTTTGTTTCTTGAGGGACATTTGGTTATACATTTGTAGCCTCAAAAATACCCAATCCCCCACTTCAAATTCCCTTTCACTGCGATGTTGATATGCTTGTTATTTCATCATATTTTGTGCCATAACCAAGTTTTCCTTCAATATTTTAAGAACCTCTTGTCAGTTCCCTATGTGGTCCTCTACTTCCTAAACCATTGTAGTCCCTTTCAAGGGCGACGTGAAGGATGGAGGATGATATCCATAAAGTTCCATAAATGGGTAAATTTTTTATGATGTAAGGATGTGTTGTACCACTATTTTCCCAAGAGAAACAAATTGATCGATTGTATGTTTATTATATGAAAAGCAATGAAGATATACTTCTAGACATTTATTCACAATCTCAATTTTCAGATCGAATTGAGGATGGTAAGGCATGTTGTGAGCCAATTGAGTAACCAAACAAGAAAATGATTCAGTCCAAAAATTTCTAGGGTAAATTGGATCTCTGTCACTTACAATAATATTGGGGACTCCATGTAGCTTTTTAACTATTTCCATGAATGCTTCAGCTACTATACTTGTTAAAATGATCATAAAGAGAGAAAAAATTGGCATACTTTGTAGTCGATCCACTACTACCATGATAGAAATCTTTCCTTCAGATTTGGGTAAACCTATAATAAAATCCATTGAAACTTGTTCCCAATGTTGACTTGGTATAACAAATGGTTGTAAGAGACCCAATGTCTTGATTATCTCTCCCTTATTTTGTTGGCAGACCACACATTCAGACACAAAATTTTGGACATCAATTTTAAGACCTTCCTAGAAAAAATCCTTCTTGATCATATCATAATTTTTCAAAAACCTTGAATATCCTCCTATAGGGGAAGTGTGCAATTCTAGAAGGACATTATATTTGGGTTGGGAATTATTATATAAATATAGGTGATCATGATACCATAGAAAATAATTCTTCCATACAAATTTATCTAATGCATTGAGGTCCTGTTGTAGTTGTTGAATGATCTTGAATACCTCTTCATATTGAATACCTCTTGATATTTATTCCATTTTATCCTTGATTCTTCCACCCAATCATATTATGGAATAGAAATAACACATAGTGAGCCCTATGTTTCTTCTTCTTTTCTTGAAGATGCATCTACCACAATGTTATGTTTTCATTTATTGTAGATAAATTAAAAGTCATAACTTAGCATCTTTGTAACCTATTTTTGTTTCTCTTTTGAAGATATTTGTTACTCCAAGAAGTACTTCAAAATATCATGATATGTTTTTACTTTGAAGTTTCTTCCTATTAGGTAAGGGGACCATTTCTTAACTACATGTAGTATGGTGAACATTTATTTTTCATAAATGGGTTTGTGTAAGTTTTTTCCTTTAAGTTGGTTGCTTTCAAAGGAAAAGGGGCCTTCCTTATTGCATTAAAACTGCACCAATGCCATGGTCTGAGGCATCATAGTCCATAATAAAAAAAAATTTGAATTCATGTGTGGCTAGGACAAGAGTTGTACACATAGTCTCCTTGAGTTTTTCAAAATATTTGGTTTCTTATTGAGTCCAAGAAAATGCTTCCTTCTTTATAATGTTGTCAAAGGTGCCACTATTTGACCATAGTTTTTGACAAAATTGTGGTAATATCCTCTGAATCCTAAGAATCCTATAAGTTTCTTCAAGGTTTTTGGAATTGGCGATTCCCTCATGGATTTAATTTTGTTAGGGTCCACTTTTACACCTTCATGAGATACATTATGACCCAAATATTCCACTTCTTGAACCACAAAGGCACACTTTGAAGAATTTCCATAAAGTTTTTTCTCTTCCAAAAGTTCTAATACTCTATCAACATGGTGTACATGATCTTCCCAAGATTTGTTGTAGATTAGTGTTTCATCAAAAAATACTAACACAAATTTTCTAAGGAACGGTTTGAAAATAGAATTCATCAATATTTGAAATGTTGAAAGTGAATTAGTAAGTCCAAATGGTATAACCAAAAACTCATAATGACCTTCATGTGTTCTAAAGGATATTTGGGGAATGCCATTTTTTCTCACTCTGATTTGATGATATTCCAAAAAAAGATCCAAATTAGTAAATAAAATTTCTCCATGCAATTCATCAATGACAAGAATTGGAAGCTTATCTTTGTTGGTCATTTTGTCGAGTTATCTATAATCTGGACACATACACTATGAACCATCTCGACCACCTATTGAGTGGGATAATTTCACACCAACTTATGAAGGCAGAGGGAATTATTAAAGTCATCGAGTTGTATATTGAACACATTTAGTTATTGACCCCGAATCAGATGATAATACTTCTCAGAAACCAGATAAGAGAAACTTTGATTTATCCAAAACGCATTTGGTGAAGCTTCTATTTTATCGACCAGAAGCACCCAACCCAAGTGCCTGCCTCCCACCTAGATTTATTGGAAGGAATCACCTGAAATGCACTTCGTTCCTACAATTCCCTAATGACAAATTCTAGTTCTTTACCCTAGATGGAGGAGCACAGCCTTCGAAACCCAAAAAAACAATCTTTTATTATTTAAATCCCATTAATATTGGAAGCATTTTTCAAATCGACCTGAACAAACTAGCTTCTTCATCCAAGTTTTTATGGGTCAACCTCACCCCATGCCTATGGCTATGTATATTATTTTGAACCCACTCAACAAACCGGGTGCCAGTATGGGATCTTGTTTAAGAAACTTCTTATTGCTAGGATTTTGAACCCACCAAACCTTAATATGCAACGATAACTATTATTTATAACCTTCCCTTTGTGCTAGACCATTTAGTTGATGGATTCTGAGTGGGATATTCCTTATTGCTTTGCACCTCATGGTTGAGTTGATATCACATGGGGATTATTTGACCTTCTAGGTAACGACCTCTATGGCCTATTCCTCTGGTCGAGCCTTGCTGACACTCTGAATCAATTATAAATGCATTCTAGGGAAGGGATCAACCTACCTTCATTTCAGGTAATGCCTCTTGCTACCTACCTTCATAGTTACACACCTGAAGAACTATACCTAATCTCCTTATACCACTTTAATCATCCATTCTTAGTTTCTACTCACTAGACTTATCTTCTTCGGATTAACTCGCATAGCTTACAAACAATATCACATACAACAAGAACACCATCACTGTGTAACCCCCCTCTCATACACTTCATTATTTTATTATCTTCTATATACTTAATTTATAGTATCTCCCTTAAATCCTTTTAAGACATAGATTTTCCCTTTGTGATGGTTATTCTATTAATAAGTGATTAGTGCTTATTCATTCAATTCCATGCTGTCAGATATCAATTTTGAATATTCCTGCTTCAACCAGAATATGCTTATTAGAACAACTAGGATATATTAGTGGTAATAGTTTGAAAAGAGAGAACCTTAAGATGTATCATTGCTCCACTGGTTATTGGTTTTCCCATTTACAATTGCTAAGGAGCATGCATGTTATAAAGGTTCTTTAGTTGTAGATTTATGGAGAAATTGCTCGAATTCAGGAAACCAAGATTTCTCTACCAACTATTCCTTGACAACCAATTCATGCCCTCATATATTCCTTGATTGACTACAGCTTCGTTTAAAATTGACCTAGCATCCCCCCCATTGCATCCACCAAGGTTTCATCCACAAGGAGTGAATTCGTCATCTCAGAGATGCAAGCTACATCAATCATTATTCAGTCTCCCACATAAGCATCCACACCTCAAGCAGAAAAGGTTCCCATAGACTTTGCCATAGTATCCCAAACCACCTTCGTGAAATCATGAAAGATAGGTAAGACCATATATAAGATGTGTGTTGCGATTCACTCCATTTATACAACAAAAGTGAGTCAAGTATAGGGAAAAATCAGTAATGTAGGCCTGGAAATACAAAATGAAGGTAACTTCTATAGGTGAGTCGGGCTATCCATTATAGTATAGGCAATTGGAAAAATCAACAACCCGGTAAGGTCAATTCAATAGGTATAAAAGAAACAAACCATTGGGTATATATTCAATAGGTGTGGATGAGGTTTCCAGACTTAGAATTTCACGATAAGTTGAAATCCCTTGGTGGTTTTCATTCTGATTCTTTAGTAGGAGTTGGTTCACTGGATTGGTGTTCCCAATTTTAGTGGGGGTGAAGCTACATTCGATCATGGGGATCGTGTTTCGATATGATTGGATTTAATGAATCTTTCTTGGTCCCGTGATGGTTT
>ML778744.1:491684-509120 GCA_009831015.1 Picea engelmannii
TTTTTCTTTTCTTTTTATTTTTCTTACTATAATACACTACTATGGTACATAGATTCCTACACAGGTCAAACTAGTGTATGTATGGTCAGTCGTCCCTATAAAGTTTCAGATGAATCCTATTCACTAATCCTTGCAAGAATTCACCATTCATCATTTCTAACTACACAAAACCTACTTCTGTCACATACTTGATCACATATGGTCCCAACCAATGCATCCTAAACTTCCTTGGGTGTTGCATGAACTTGTTGTCGTATAAAAACACTAAGTCTCCCACTTGAATTTTTTTTTGTTTAATATTGATATCATGCCATTCTTTTTCTCTTTCCTTCTGGAATTTTTGATGGAACCCTATGACAAAGCAATATTCTTCAAGCTATAACAATTGTGATAACATTTCTTCTATTGCACCAGATTCTGAAAGATCAACAATCACTGCAATGAACAAGATCGACACAATAAATTCCATTGGAATTACTTCTTCTTTCCCATATACCAACCTAAAAGGTGTCTGGCCTGTCAAATTTTTGCTTGTAGTACTATATTCTCATAATAATGCAGGGATTCTCAAGTCCCAATCATCCCTTTCTATGTTGTTGATATTTGTTAAATCATTCTCTAAAATTTTATTGAAGGCTTCTATGGTCCCATTTTCCTAAGGGTGATACGACATGCTCCTATGATGGTGAATTTGAAACTCCTCAGTCAATGTTGCAATTGTCTTATTCAGGAAGTGCATTCCTTGATCACTTAATAAAATGCGCAGGAAGACAAATCTTGTAACGACATTCTCAAACAAAAATCATGCACCAGTCTCCACACTACATTCTATGACCGGTGTCACTTCTACCCATCTGTTCAAATACTCGGTTGTAGTGATTATATACCTAGCTCCTGACCTCGTGGATGGTGGATTAATCATTCCAACTAAGTCTATTACCCATTTATCAAAATCATGTAGTGTAACCTGTGGATGCAAAGGCATCTCATGCCTTCAGGATGTCTTTCCAACACTTTTAAAAACATCACATGCTTGACAATATTCTTTAGAATCCTTGTGAAGTGCAGGACACTAAATCCCTATACACAAAATATTCTACATTGTTTCTTTACCTGCATAATGTACTCCTACAATACCTTCATGTGATTATGATAATATCATTGGCCTTTAATGCTCTAACACACATCATCTTAATATCCCATCTACACCTAACTTATATAAGTTTCCTACTATTAGTTGATAATCTGTTGCCTTAACCATTAATTGTTTCTTTTGTGCAACTATCATGTCCGATGGATCCATTCTCGTACTCAAGAATTTTGCAATTTATATGAATTAGTCTTTCACCATTTGAACTGCAAATAAATGTGCATCTGGTAAAATATCATATATGTTCCTTGCATCTTCTCCTGATATAATTCACGATAAGTGATTTGGTCCTACATTAAATTTTCCTATCTTAATGATGACTTCAAAGTCATATTATTGTAACACAAGTAACCATATACAAATTCTCCCCCCCAACAATGGCTTGTTCACTAAGTATCTTAGTGTAGAATGGTTTGTAGACATATTGAAATGAGAACCCAACAAATAGTGTCTAAAATTATACAGTGCATACACCATTTCCAATCCCTCTCATTTTGTTGTAGTGTAGTTCTTTTCTACTATTGACAACTTCCTACTTGCAAATGAAATTGGGTGGTATAACTCTCCTTTTGTTGGATAAGATAATATTTTTCCCAAAGCTATGGAAAACACATCCAAATGAACATGAAATTCCTTCCTCCAATATGGGAATATCAGAATTGGCGTAGTCACTAACTTCTGCTTCAATTTGTCCAAACATTTTTGGTAATCCTCATCCCACTGGAATTTCACTTCTTTCTTCAACAACTTCTCCATGGGTGATGTAATCTATGCATATCCTTTAATTAACTTCCTATAGTATCATGTATGGCCTAGTTTTTCTCTTAACTTTCATACTAATGTAGGTGGCGGTAAGTCTAGAATCACTGCAATCTTGTCAAGATCTACTAGTAAGCCTTGCTTACATACTACATGCCCCAAAAAAATTACAAATAGTGCACAAAAAATATATTTTTTCAAATTCAATGAAATATGACATTGTCTACACCTATCCAACATTAATCTCAATACTTCCATATGATATTTTAATATAATAAACATATTCCAATAATCTAAATAAACTTCAAGGAACTTATGAATAAATTCCTTAAAGGATGCAACAACTACTCTTGAGAAAATTGTAGGTGCATTCTTCACCCCAAAGGGAATTACTATGTATTGGTATATTCCCCACTCCATCACAAAGGTAGTCTTATGTTTGTCTTCCTATGCAATATTTATCTGGTGATATCCTAAGAATCCATTGGTTAATGAGTAGGCCTCCTGCCCCCCCTACATTCTCTAGCACTTCATCTGTAAAAGGTGTCGGAAATGGATCATATAGACATGCATCATTTAGCTTCCTTAGGTCTACACAAATTCTAATTCCCTCTATTTACTTATCTTGTACTACCATTAGACTTATCCATTATGATTCTACTATTGGTTCAATGATTCCTGCTTCGAACATTCGGTCTATCTCTTCCTTTACCTTCTATTTATACTTCAGGTTTAATCTATAGGGTCTATGACTTATTTTATTAAAATATAGTTTCAAAGGGATATTCATTTCTCCTAACTCACCAACTATCCCTTTCATTTATGAAAACGTGGCTGGGAATAGATCTTGATACTTGCATAGTAAGTATGCAATCGTTTCCATAGTTTTATCATTCTAGTAGTCTCTTATCTGCGTAAACTTTGCATTCGCTTTTGTCCCAATATTCACCTTATGTGTCCTTAATGGTTGTGCATACATAGCATATCCAAGATTGGTACCTTATATTGCACCTTCCCCCTCAATTCCAAGTATTTATATGTTTATGGGATCTTCTTCATCCTGATATTCTTTACCAACTTTATAACATTCCATTATTTCATGAACCATCATAGAATATCTATGTTCACTACACACAGGTACTACATCCACCACAGTTTCCACTGAAAAAATAATGTTCCTAATGGCCATCAAATATTCATCTACTAATGGAGATTCATTTTCAAAAGTAGATGTTATATTAAAACTTTGAGTTAGCTTGTCCCAATTCATTGTTTCTCTACACATTTCTAGTTCTAGGTACTAGTTCTTGGAGATTGTATCCAATGTATGTATGAACCTATGCATCCACAATCTTGATAACTTCGAAATATGCTATGTTGTGCACCCAATATATATTTATAGGTACCCATAAAAATCAACCAATTGGTACTGTCTTGTGTTGCGTCTACATTCTTAAATGGATACCTGAGATCAAATTAACTTAGGCTTCCCCATAATTTCCTATGTTTGCTTCGGTAAAAACATTACATTAGAACCTAATTTTAAAATGGCATTGTCCATGTCATATTCCCCAATATGCATAGTCATTCCAAAGTCTCTACTTGTCCTCCTTTTACATATTACTTGATTCACTACCCTCTGCCCAGTAGGAACTTCCCTTTCTTGTGCGCAATGATCAATCATTCCATGCAATTCATTCAACGCAATTTCATCTTTCATCAATTCTAAATAAAATTTCAAAAATTCTTTGAAAGTACTTATCTATTGAAGCGACCATTCTGGGATAGTACAATCATAGAATGAAGGCATGTCAACCACAAGAGGTGTAGATGATTTTCATGCTATCCAATTCGATCTAAGTATCTCCTTCCTTGTTTGTTGATATGTCTCTTTTTCTTTCTTTGGGTCAAATTTTGGTATAGGTCCTGCTGATTTTCCTCACCCATTAATCAATACATGTCCCCTTATTCATTGCATACACCCCTATCCTAGCTCTCCTCCATGCATGAAAAAAACTATTATGGGTCCTTCATCATGCTTCTCTGCTAATATATTTTGTACGTTCTGATTCGGATTCCGATATTGATTCCCTCTTTCTTGCCACTTTACAAGTAGTTGTGGACAATTTTTTGTCGCATGATCTAGTTCTATACAATATGTGTAGGTTATATAGGTATTCATGCAGTCATGAGCTAAGTGTCTTGGTTGATTACAATTATAGCATATTATCGGTCATCTTCCTCCTCTGCCAAAACCCCCTCTGTCATGACCTCTGTCAAATCCTTGGCCTCCTTGAATAAAGCCTCTTTGATTGTTATATTGTGGAACGCCTCCTTTTGTCATGGTATTTTCCTCCTGAATTGTATACATATATGAAGTGTGTTTTCTCATCGAGTTGAATGTGCGACAGTCCTTCTCCTCAGGCTCGAATGACTTACAAAAATTACAAAATAAATTCCAGTGTGTACTCTGTTATTTTTGTAGCAGTGGACAATCATGCAGATGATGTCCCCATTTCTTGCATATTTCACATTACCCTCCTCTTGGTAATGGGTTCAATGCTCTAGTCACCAAATACTATGTAAAGGTTGGGAATTCATCCTTATGGTGGCCTTCAGTCCTACACGTGATACACCAAACTTGTTCCCTCTTCTCCTTTCCTTTCATCAGATATGCTAATTGGATTGTCAAAGAATATAACTATTTCTAGACTTGAGCCATCTCCCTTCCATCCCCTATGGGAGATGCTTCCATCTTCATTGCAATTTCCAAAGCTTTAGGTTGTGATGCAACCTTTTTTGTATCAACAGGTAGTAAATGTGTGGTAATAGTCCTGCAATAAACCATTCTCTATGTTTTGATCCAGAATTTGGAATGTCAATCTACTCATCAAATCCTCAAATCCTTGATCATAGTCCCAAAATGATTCAGTCTCCACTTGATAGATTTCCTTCAACTCTGTAATGTATTGTGACTCATATTTCAACTTCTTGAACTCTTTTGATATTGCTTTTCGAATTTATGCCAATGCCCTCGCTTGACCTGTTGTTGTAGTACTCTATAGTTTCATGTACTAGAATATTGTACGGCCTCTAAATGTTTTTTCCAACCACACAATATTTGTAGCCTCATCGTGGAAATTCTTCACATTCCAAATTGTCTCACATACAAATAGATGTTGTTATGGGTCCTCTAACCCAATTTCCTAGAACTCAAGCATTCTCAATGTATTGTCTACCCCTACCATGGTACTTTGCATAGTACCTCCCCCGGTGTTGTTGGTTGATTTTGATTCGATGCACTACTTCCACTGCTCTGGATACCACTATTCTTACTTCCTCTACTAACTATACGTGTTTTTCACAAATATTCAAATGTTATCTCAGATCTAGGTGACACACATGAGGCCATGGGTTTGATGCATGATATAGTATCAATAGTAATTAACGACTCTTCTATTATAAGATTGAAATGAGGATCCTCTCCCTCTACCTTCCATGTCAGGTATTTCTACGATCTAAACTATTTTGTAGGGTTCTCTCCTCTCATACTCATTGCATGAGTCTTCTTTCTCATCCCTAGTTTTCAACCTCTTTGTTAGGGTCCTAACCTGTACATAGGTAGAATAATATATTCATATGTAATAAAGGTCAATATTAATAAGTCCTTGCAATTAAATAGAATAAGTCGAATGTAAGGAGACCTAATAGAAGCTTACACTTTTAGAAGGATCTTCCTCTAGATGCTTCTATTGATAGACATATTTAGTATAAATAGGAGTCGAGGGTATGAGAACCCTAGCTTGGATATTATTGTAATAGAGCTCTGCTCAACTGGAGGTTTCCCCCTTGAAGAGGCCTGTGAACATTTCTTTCAGAATCAAAGTGTTATTTATGTTGTTATTCTTATATCATTTCAGTGCTATTGTGGTGATTATTCTGGTTATATTGTTGTTATTCTGCCATTTCTAGCATTTCATTTCTGTTCTGCATACCTTTTATATCTGGTATATTACAAGTGGTATCAGAGAACTTTCCTCGGCAGAAAGTGTGGGTTAATTTTTTTTTCAGGGTAGAGACGTATTCTGGTGTCTTTAAGCAACAAAGATCTGTCATTACACACATAAACCCGCGGTTGAGGGATTCATACATGTAGGAAATACAAGTGGTACTTAAGAACACATCTGTTGTCCAGCCTTGTAACCCCTGTTGGTACCCCTTTGAGTGGTAGCGCATCAGATAACATCTATGTACAGATCGACCTAGATTACCTTAAGCCCTCTTTAGATAAACTAATCAACCGCCTGACTACTATAGTGCCACCAAGAACAACACTCGGGAAGATACTCTCTAGTACCTGGGTAGTCGGGTAGTACGGCTAAGAATACAGTCTATCCTCCTTAGTTAGTTCCCTGAGATATTGGGTTGAGTACTACTATTGTACCCCGCACATATATCAGAGAGATATAGCATAGGGAAAACCCTTGTCTGTAGAACCCTTGAATACCTAACCCTTGGGGACAGAAACATAAACAAATTAAAACAAACAAGATCTATTGCCACGCAACTGTGTTTGGGTTCCAAAATCACTACACATTTATTCCTGGTTAAGAATTTGGGCATTTCATCACTGCAATATTCTTTAGACCGGAGTATAACTCCATAAGTGTAAAAAAAAAAAAAACAAGTCTGGAAATTTTTTCACCATTATTTGAGACCTATTCCTTTGGATTCATCTCTTCGCCCTTATCACATTCATTCATATCATTTTTTGGCAAATTTTTTTACCCCACCTACCCCTTTTTGGTTCCCTCATCCTCATGGCCCATACCCAGAGCCAAGACTTGGAAGCTCGCTTCAATACCTTGCAATCTAGTCTCACCGAGACCCAACAAGAAGTGAAACAACTTAGTGCTAATGTTGTCGCCATCAATACAACCATGTAGTCCTCAATGGAGGAAATCAAACAAGACCTGACCACCCAGCTTGAATCTGTCTTTTCGTCACTCTGCACCAAGCTTCATATCCCTACAGATAACCCTTCCTCTGACTCACCTCCACATACTAAAGGTGACCATTCCTCTCATTCCCATAACTTTTAGCACCATCACTTTCAACGTGACCTACGCCTTCCGCGGGTGGATCTGACCAAATTTGATGGATCGGATCCCACTGGTTGGGTAACCCAAATGGAACATTATTTCTCTTTATATGGCATTACAAATGACTTGGAAAAACTCCGATATGGTGTTCTCCATCTAGATCAAGAACGTTGGCAATGGTGGAAATGGCGAAAAACTTCCCGTCAAGGGTATATTGCTTGGACACACTTTGTGGCAGAGATTTATGAACGCTTTGACACTGAAACCAACCATTTGGGCCGTTTGACAAAGTTGAAACCATCAGGAATAGTAGAAGACTTTATAGCTGTCTTTGAGCACTTGTCTTTTCGGATAGAGGGAATGTCTGATGCCTTTTTTCGAGAGTGTTTTATCAGTGGCCTCAAGGATGATATTCGAGCCCATGTCCTCATGGCTCGACATTAGATTTGGGTGGAGGCTAATAAAAGAGATAAAGAAGAAAAAAAGGTTGTATCTTCTCAAAACCGAAAAACCCTCCTTTATCCCTCACCCTAAACCAGTAAATTCCACTACTCCATCTGCTCCACTAAGGATCCAAAAATTGACCAGGGATGAAATGGATGAACACCAACTCAAAGGCCTTTGTTATAATTATGATGAAAAATATTTCTCGGGCCACAAGTGTAAGGAACAAAATATTTTTATGGCCATATCTGAGGATATTTCGGAAGAGGATGTTGAAACTCCCCTTGTGCCAGAGTCAACTGAAACCACTAACATAAACCCTCCCTCAAACCCTCCCGAAGTAGAATTGGTCATTTCCCTCAATGCTCTCACTGGCTTCTCTGCTCCCCAAACCCTCAAGCTAATCGGTTACATCAAGCATCAGAAGGTCATCATTTTGGTTGATAGTGGAAGCACCCACAATTTTATTCATCGTCGCATTGCCCAAAAAACTCATTGCTACATCCATGCCGTCAATAATTTCCAAATCATTATTGCCAATGGTGGCTCCATGAAATGTGGAGGGAATTGTGAAAATGTGCATCTCCAAATTGGTGACTACCACCTGAAATCTCATATGTTTTCTATTGACATGGACGGCTGTGACATCGTGTTGGGTGTAGACTGGCTAAGGACTTTGGGTCCCATTCTCATGGATTTTAAGGAATTAACCATGCAATTCGACCAGGAGAGCCACCAATATAAGTTCCAAGGCATCACCACCAGTTCACTTGAGATCATTAGTTCCCATCGCATGGAAAAGATTCTCAAAAAAGGTCATTCTGGTGTTATTTCCCAACTCCATGCCATACAAGCAACACAGACACCCTCGGTGCCACAAGACCTCCAAGCCATCCTTTCTAAACATCAAGTGGTCTTTTCCTCTCCCCAAGGACTCCCTCCTTCCCATGGTGTTCATGATCATTCCATTCCCCTTGTACCTGAAACCCTTCCTCCCAATATTCATCTATATCATCACCCCTTTTCCCAAAAAAATGAAGTTAAGAAAATGGTCCAGGAACTCCTTAATGCAGGAATTATCCACCCTAGTATGAGACCCTAATCTTCTCCTGTGGTCATGGTCCTGAAGAAATAAGGTTCTTGGAAAATGTGTCCTGACTTCCGTGCCCATTCGGGCTACCACCATATATGTATGAAAGAGGCAGACATTCCCAAGACTTCCTTTATAACTCATGAGGCCCACTATGAGTTTTTGGTCATGCCCTTTGTCTTCTGTAATCCCCCCTCCACCTTCCAAAGCCTCATGAATCATGTCTTCCATCCTTTTCTCCATCATTTTTTCTCATTTTTCTTTGATGATATCCTCATCTATAGAAAAACTTGGACAAACCATCTTTCTCATGTGGATCAAGTTCTCCATCTACTCTCTCAGCAACAACTTTTCCTGAAACAGTCTAAATGTGCTTTTGGTGCCTCAGAAGTAGAATACTTGGGTCATCTGGTTGGAAAGGATGGAGTCAGGGTGGATCCTAAAAAGATTGAAGCTATGCAAGACTAGCCTCACCGAAATACTCTCAAAAACATGCGTGGATTTCTGGGCTTAACAGGGTATTATGGCAAGTTTGTTAAGAATTATGGAAAGATTGCAGCACCTCTCACTGCTCTCCTAAAAGAGAACTCTTTCACTTGGACTCCAGCCGCTGCTCAAGCTTTTCAAACCTTGAAGATGGCCATGTGCACCACTCCAATCCTGACCCTTCCTTATTTCACAAAGACCTTTGTCCTGGAATGTGATGCCTTAGGGAAAGGAATTGGTGTTGTCCTTATGTAAGAGGGTCGGCCTTTGGCCTTTACCAGCAAGCAACTATCTGAAATAAATATGGGAAAATCAATCTATGAAAAGGAAATGTTGGTTATTCTTCATTTCGTTGATCTGTGGCACCCTTATCTATTGGGGCAACATTTCCAAATTAAGATAGACCATCAAAGCCTCAAGTATTTTCTGGAACAATGCATTTCCTCCCTGGAGAAACAAAAATGGGTGACTAAGCTCTTTGGATATGATTATAAGATCATTTACAAGAAAGGCAAAGACAATGTGGTTGTGGATGAACTTTCCTGAAAATATGAAGATGAAGGATCCCTTTTTTCTCTTTCCTTCATTGTACCAGATTGGCTCCAAGCCGTTCGCCAGGAATGGCTACAAGATCCCAAAAGTTCGCATCTAATCCAAAAATTTCAGTCCAATGCTCCAGCTTCCCCAGGGTACTCTTGGCTCCATGATGAGCTTTGATACAAATGTTATTTGTATTTAAGTAAAAAATCAAATCTTAAATCCATGGTACTTTCTGAGCTTCATGCTACACCCACAGCGGGGCACTCTGGGTTCACCAAAACCTATGACAGGGTCAAACACTCTTTTTTCTGGGATGGTATGAAATGGAACATTCGTAATCTTGTCATTGAATGTGATGTGTGTCAACACAACAAGGGAGAAACATTCAAATATTCGTGCACACTACAACCTCTTCCAATTCCACCTATTATTTGGAAGAATATCTCTATGGATTTTATTACCGTCTTACCCAAATCGAGAAATAAATCAGTCATCATGGTGGTTGTTGATCACCTTTCCAAGTATGCTCATTTTTGCGCTCTTCAACACCCGTTTACAACATCCATGGTGGCTCAAATTTTCATGGATCGGGTCTTCAAGATTCATGGCATGTCGCACTCTATTGTTTATGAACGCGACCCAACTTTCACAAGAAAATTTTGGCAAGAATTGTTCAAGCTACAAGGCGCTCAATTGCATCTCAACACATCTTATCATCCCCAGACGGATGGTCAAATAGAAGTTGTCATCAAGTGTTTGGAAACATATTTGAGGTGTTTTGCCTCAGAAAAGAAAAATCAGTGGGCTCAATGGTTACCCCTAGATGAATGGTGGTATAACACTTCATACCATACAGCTACACACATGACTCCTTTTGAAGCGGTATATGGACAAAATCCACCTTCAATTCTATCATACTTACCTGGTGTCTCGAAGGTCTAGGTGGTTGACCAAACACTTACAATTTGAGAGGCTATTCTTCATACCCTCAGAGAGAATTTGGTCATGGCACAGAATCACATGAAGCAACAAGAAGATCAAGTTCACTCTGAACGTCAATTTGCAGAAGGGGATCGGGTGTTTCTTTGACTGCAACCTTACAAGAAAACTTCCCTCAAGGCCGAGCATTGTTAGAAGCTAGCGCCCAAATTTTATGGTCCTTATATCATTCTCAAGCATGTGGGACAAGTAGCCTATCACTTATCTTTTCCCAGTCATTCAAAGCTACATCTTGTTTTTCATGTTTCATGCTTAAAGAAGGTGATTGGAACTAAGTGCCAAATTCAAGCCAACCTTCCCGAGTTAGCCGAAGAAGGATCCATTTGGCTACAACAACAAGCATTTTTGGACCAGCGTGAGAGTCACCTGCATCAGAGAACCATCAAGGAAGTGTTAGTCCAGTGGAAAGATACAACTCCAAGAGATGCCACTTGGGAACCAACTACCATTCTGCAACAATTTCCACATCTCAAGCCTTGAGGACAAGGTTGTTTTTAATGGGGAGGAAATGTTAGGGTCCTAACCTACACATAGGTAGAACAATATTTTCGGATGTAATAAAGGTCAATATTAATAAGTCCTTGCAATAAAATAGAATAAGTTGAATGTAAGAAGAACTAATAGAAGCTTCCGCTTCTAGAAGGATCTTCCTCTAGATGCTTCTTTTGATGGACATATTTAGTATAGATAGCATTTGAGTGTATGAGAACCGTAGCTTGGATATTATTGTAATAGAGCTATGCTCAACTGGAGTTTTCCCCCTAAAAGAGGCCCGTGAACATTCTTTCAGAATCAAAGTGTTATTTATGTTGTTATTCTTATATCATTTCAGTTCTATTGTGGTGATTGTTCTGGTTATATTGTTGTTATTCGGCCATTTCTAGCATTTTATTTCTGTTTTGCATACTTTTTATATATGATATATTACACTCTTGTATCTTCTTCCATTGCACAATACTCCAAATTCATCTTCTTCTTCTGATACACATTCTTTATTTCTCTACATCCTCAGTCCCTCCCTTCCTTATTCAATTCTTTCTTCATTCCTTCGTACCTTCAGATCATCCCCTGGTCAACCACTAGTTCCCCTATGTGTTTGAAGACCCCAAGCCATCATATTCCATCGTCATCAGTCATTTTTCAGACAACAACATCTTTATCAAGGTACCCAAATATTTTGAAAACCTTTTGCATGGACCCTTGCATAAATATCTTTTTGCAACACTATATGACTGGGTACAATCCACTGCAAATTTTGTAATATACCCCCCCAATATGCTATTCAACCAAAAATCAACTGTGAGAGAAGTAGTATTTCTTACATAATTAAATTATCTTACTAACTCAGTGGTTCAGTTCCTCAGAGCTATTGTTTGGTATCTTCCAGTATTCTCTATTAACATTTCTAACCATTCAGCTAAAATAGTTGGAAATTCACCAAATAAAATATCATGTAGATATGTGTACACATACCTTTGCAACCATTTTTCTTCATTGATCTGAGGGTTTCCATTCTCTCCTTGGGAAAATTATCACTCCTTCATTTCCAACCATTTGAGGATATCTTTATTAGTCCATCTCCAAAACATTCCCTCAATTACAGATTCTCGGTCCCAAAAATGGAACCATTTGTTTGTGCATAGGTATAAGACCCTAGGTTAAAATTATTCAACCAAAAAAACCCTTAGACATTAGCCCTTTTGTAATCACCTTCATTCCAATGAAGTCTCACCCGAGGCATCTATTGGGGATGCAAGAACCAAGTTTTTATAGAGATGAGGGGATGGGAGGCCATCAACATAACCATTAATACTTATTCACCCTTTGTGTAGTATCCTTGTTTAACATCCTTTCTATCAGTTAACAAAACCTCTTCGTAGATTTTATTATCTAACAATCATTACTTTTACAAAAATAGCCATTACTTTTATTATCCAAGATTCATTCAATACCCTAAACTCTAGGGTTCAGGAATAGTATAATATAGATCATGATGTAACCAAGATATTGAATCATTCATGATTATTGCGCTTTAATCACATGTTAAACAAATCTATATTAATCATACATAAACATAACATCCACAACTAATCACATCAACAAAAACAAGAAACAAAATATTTTAACGTGGTTCACCCAATCCTTGGGATACTTCCAAAACAAATGGCTTCGTATATTAGTCTTCATGCAATAATCATCTCAGGCATATGCACTTCACTTACAAAAAATACAACATATTGTAAACCCCAAACCTGCCTAGTCTCTCTGCAATGCAAGCCTATCTCTGCATAAAATCTTTTTTTATCAATCATGAACCACCTACTCTCTTACTCTCATCCTAATATATTCCTAGAATAAAAACTCATCATCCCCAACCCTTTACATATTTATACACAGAATTAGGCATACAAACCCTAGTAACAACTTATATAAAAAACCTAATGGATTTTAACATTTTTCTGGCTTTAGCATCGCTCTGCTTCTTTCCTTGCGTTTATGTTGAACTGCTACTTTTACTTATTTAGCATTGAAATGCCACTTTTCTTCTTTATCACTGAACTGAGCATCCTTTCCATGCGCATTGGTTCTTCCTTTTACTCTTTCCTCTGCTAAGACACAGTTCCCAAAATTCATCATGTCAATATTTGGAATTAATTAGTTTCTTGGTGCCACATTGAAACATCAATTATGAGGATCTTGAAGTGATGAATAATCATGATTTTGGGACTCAGTCTTTATTTCCTCTATGTTTTCATGATTTCCTTTCATTTTTATATCTTCTTTATGGATCCTCTCATCTAAACCATGTAAATATAATGGAATACATGGATTTTTTCAAATCTAAAAACTTATTTTCCATATGCTCCCAATTTTCATCCATCTTCTTTTCCACCTTTCCAATTTGGTGATTTTTTTTCTCTTTCTTCTTGATTCATGGTTGATATCTCTAGAGGTTTAGTTGGTGAAATAAAGTTTGTAGGAAACTTTGGTGACATGTGATAAAATAATAATTCTCCTCGTTTTCCTCTTTATCACAATTTTTTAATCATCAAAAATAGATATTCCAATAAAAAGTTATTCCAATAAAAAGTTACATACCTTTCAAATCCTTAATTTGGAGTATGTCTAGATGCTTGACATTTGTCCAAATATATATCTGAAATTTTAGCCCTTTTGTCTCTACAATTTTTTCATGTAGTACTCTAATATGATTTTTTAAACTCCTAAAAATTTCATAGTCTAAACCTCCATTTATAAAAAGTTATAGCACAAATACCAAAATGACGTGTTTAAGACTAATTTTAGAATTAGTAAAAATCCCCAACATCCACAAGAGATATCTCACAAATTGTAATGATTAAAATTTATGAATATTTTTCCATAGATAATTTAGTATGTCACCTCAGGATTTTGAAAATTTTATTGTTTGAAACTTCACCGAAAGTTGTTTAGAGAGAAAATAAAAAGATGGCTTGTTTGAGACTATTTCCAGCACTAGTCACAAACCATAACTTCAAAAGGAGATATATAAAAAAATATAGTTAAATAAAAATTGAAATCCTTTCCACCTATTATTTACTATCTTTCCTCTATTTCCTAAAACTTTTGTTATCTAAAACTTCCCAAAAACAAAGTTATATAAAAACTCCCAATATGACTCATTTAAAAACAATTTCAAGATGAGTCAAAAACCCTATCTTCCATAGGCTATATCTACGAAAATGTAACAAACCAAAACCTGAAAATATTTACCTGGAGTACTTGGATATGTCTCCTAAGTAACCTCAAAATGTTGTTGTCTAAAATGTCCCAGAAAATGTTAGGGACCTAGCCTCCTTAACCCCTCGCTTAGATAGAATAATATATTTTCTATGTAATAAAGGATGGCAATAGTTAATAAGGCCTATTTAATAAATATGAACAATTCAATGTAAGAAGACCTAATAGAATCTTACTCTTCTAGAAATATATTCCTCCAGAATTTTCTTTAGAAGATAGAATTAGTATAAATAAGAGTAGGAGGCATGCGAAAGCTTTGTCTTGAGAATCATTGTAATAGAGCATTGCTCTGCTAGAGGTTTCCCACTTGAATAGGAAAGTGAACATTGAGCCCATTTCAATAAAGTTATCATTTTTGTGTGTTATTCTCTACATTCTTTGTTTATGTAGGTAATTTCCATTATATTCTTGTTTCTTCTTAATATAAAATAATCAGGTGCATAAAAAGTGGTATTAGAGAAATTTCCTTGGCGGAAATTGTGGGTTAAATTTTTTTCCAGGGAAGAGATTTGTTCTGGTGTCTTTAAAATACAATGATCTTTCATTCAACACATAAATCCATAGTTGGGGAAGCATACACACAAGAAATACAATAGGTTTTAAGCTCACAATGTTGGACCACCTTGTAATCCCTGTTGGTACCCCTTTGAGTGGTAGCGCATCAGAAAGAACATGTATACAAACTTGTGCTTCTAAGTACCTCTGGTAAATCGGGAACCCTAGGTATCCTGAAGCCAACCATATATCAATGGATTGACCACTTGATTGTTATAGTGCCACCGAGAATAACACTCAAGAAGATACTCTCTAGTACCCGGGTAATTGGATAGTACGACTAAGGGTACAATCTAGCCTCCTTAGTTGGTTACTTTAGATATTGGGTTGAGTACTATTGTTTGACCCCACACGTATATCATAGAGCTATAACACAGGGAAAACCCTTGTTTGTAGGCACCTTGAAAACCCTAACCCTTGGGATGGAAACATAATATAAAAGGAGTAGAAACAATATATTTTCATGCAACCTTGCCTCCTACATTCGAGTTGTGAAATTACTACACATTTTTTCTTGTTAAGGATTTGGGCATATCGACACTACAATGTTATTCAGATAAGAGTATAAATTCACAAGAGTAGAAAAAAAATGGGGCCTTCCAACACTCTTATTCGAAACCTATCTCATTATATTCCATTGTTATCCCTCATCATTGTGATACCTATCATTTTTAATTTTTTTTACTTTCCCTCACCCTTATTTGAGACCTATATCATTGGATTCCCCTTTTCACCTTGATTGTTGTGATACCTATCATTTTTAACCATTTTTTTTAACCTTCTCGCACCCTTACTTGAGACTTGTATCATTAGATTCCTATTTTTTCCTTGATCATTGTGATACCTATCCTTTTTAACCTTTTTTTACCTCGTGGACCCACCCCTCATCCCCTCAGGGCTCCCACTCTCTAAGAAGAAACTGAACAAACACTGAGTACTGACCTTACTTCCCTTCATGCCCAATTCAATAGGGACATTCCGACCATTCATGCAAAAATGGACCACATCCAAGACCAGCTCAGTAGCCAAATTGATGAAGTCCATTCCACTCTCAACCAATTCATGAACAAATTCTAGGGTCCTTCCTCCTCTTATCCACCTCTCTATAATGAAGGTGTTGACTCCAACCATCCTCTACACTCTCATTCCATCTCCTTACCTCATGACCCCCATTTCCCTAGAGTTGAGGTCAATAAATGTGAAGGATCATATCCATCAAATTTCTCGATGCATGGTATCACTGATGAGTTAACCAGATGGGTTACTCAAATGGAACAATATGCATGGTATCATTGATGGGTTACTCAGATGCATGATATCACTAATGGATTACTCATATGGAACAATATTTCTCGATGCATGGTATCACTAATGAGTTAACCAAGCTTCATTATGGAATTCTCTATTTGTATCTGAAAATGTGGAAATGGTGGAAAACACATTGCAATGCACACCAAAGGTATGTTTCTTGGTCATAGTTTGTTGCATAACTATATGAACTCTTTGACATAGACACTCACCATTTAGGACATTTGACCAAGTTGAAACATTGGAATATTTTATTGCTACCTTTGAGCACTTGGCCTTCCGAATGGAGGGAATGACAAATGATTTCTTCAAGTGAATCTTTATTAGTGTCCTCAAGGATGAAATTCATGCTCAAGTCATCATGGCTCACCCTTAGTGATATAAGAGGATATGGGAATGCTCACAGAGTTACAGGAGGATCTGGAACATCCACAGAGGTCCATAATGGTTAACAAATGCTCAAAATTTGACCATCCCAAATTCTCTCCAAAATTCCATCAATGCGTAGAGCTCGGCGATATATTTCCATCAATGCAAAGTTTTCCTTGAACAGAGTTTGTATGCAAAATTTATGAGCTGTCAAAATTCTAGTCAAACCATGTCAAAAGTAAAAGGTCAAAATCCACATGGGAAAAGGGTGACACGTGTCACCACTGCAAGGGTGACACATGGCACATGATCATACATGTGACGTGTCACATGATGTTTTGGAAACTAACCAGGAAAGGTACAATCCAAATGGTCGAATCATATGTTGATAAGTGCCTAGGGATAGGCAATGAGAGGTTGCCACATGGCAGCCTCCCATTGGACAATATTGGTTAGTGTTTACCAAAATACTATGGGAGCCGATGGGATTCAAACCCGTGACCTCCCAAAGGCCCTACCAAACCTCCATTACCAATACACCATAAAATTGGTTCTTAACCTAATGTGGAAATGATTATATTTGAATTTAAATAAAGGTTCATTCGGTGGCTAAAAGGGTTGAGGGCCTAATCCCTTGAACCTTATCCCTTGGTATATTACATACAATATGACCACCATATATTCCACACATAGGTTACCACAAATTTCATTTTGATCCGGATTTATGTAGGAACACAATGAAATATAGAAATACACATAAACGCAGAGATGCAGCGGAAATAAGACTTCATTTCATTAATAACAAATGACTGAAATATGCTTACAGACAGAATGGAAATAAACTAGCTAGGGCG
>ML778744.1:513727-529087 GCA_009831015.1 Picea engelmannii
GAAGCGCCAAAAGTCATGTGGGCCTCGTTTGGGTAAGTTAGTACATCAACTTCCTGGGGTCGTAACTTTTGCATACGATCTCCATTTTAGGCGTGTGATAGCTCGTTGGAAAGGTATCATCGAGGAGATTCATTTTGGGGGCTAAATTATGCCTTCATCTATCATTGAGAACCTAGATCTCAAAAAACCTTCATTTAGGCCCTCAAAATGGCCCTGGAAGTTAAAACCTACTAAAAATAGTAAATTGCCAAAATTGCCAGAAAAATATTTTGAGCCAGTCGGAAAAGGTGGGTGGCCACCGATATCCACCTGGATCACATTTATAACATATAGTTGGAATGATATAACACTGTACTTCGGGCTATATATAGCATATATAGAGTTATAACAAAAACAACTTGTGGAGGATGGGAATAGAACCCCCGATCTGCCAACTATGCTAATGGCCTAAAAACATATGCTAACCAATAGTCTTCCAAGTCTAGTTGGTTACAAATACACCCTAAATAATAGTTAAGGGATCGTGCGTAATGCAGAGAGTGGTTAAGGGCCCGCACCCTATTTAATGGGCACATGGACCGAGGATTGTACACATTATTTTATGCAGAGTTTAGTCTCGTAACTCATGCCTGAGGGTACATAAGCTTTTAGTCTACATTGTAAAGCATGAAGAGAGGTCCCTTAACAGAATTTTGAGAACTTAATACTCATTTTGGATAATTTTTCACAAGGAATCCAACGTTGCACTCTATTTTTGCATCTAAGCAACATGTAAAAAGGTAACTGTAAAATGCAAGGATTTGAGCATTAATAAATAAGGTCTCTATTGGAAGTGGACCCAGAGACATATCCCAAATTGGGTTAACTCCATTATCAAACTTGTGTATGTGGTTTTCAGTATTGTTGTTCTATTCTGCTCAATTATTCACAAGTCATTTTATCATTAAAGTGGATTTGGTTAGATAAGTACTTCACATGTAATTTGCATACAATCAAGAGATAATTTGATTTCGAATGTCAAGTATATGTTTCTTATGTATTTAAAAAATTAATAAGCATCGAATGATATTTTGGATCAAGTTGGTATCAGAGAAGGTTTGACAAGTGTTTGCAAGTTAATGCTTACAAGAGCCAAGCTCAAACTTGGTAAAGGAAACCTTTCAAGTTATAAGTCTGAAATTGGAAAAATATTTAGAATACATAATATGGATTTTGAAAAAGGAGAAGAAGAATATCATCCCATGAGCCATGAAGAGATCAGAGCCACACTTCAATCATTGGAAAAAACAATAGATGAGTTAGAACGAAGAATTCAAAATCCTGTAAGCGGAGAATATTCGGTAAAAGGAGAAGGAGGAGGTGAAGGTGGAGGACCTTCACATCCCACTTCACCATCCTCCTCCTCCTCCTCATATTCATTTTCTTCTGAAGTGAGTAAACATTATTCTCATCGAAATAATTCCTTTAAGAAGTCTGATCATAATCTTCCATTATTAAAATTGGACGTCAAGTTTGAATTATCGATCTATGATGGAGAATTGAATGTTGATAAATTGGACAATTGGATCAAGCAGATAGAGGTATATTACACGGTTCAAAATATTATGGAAGAGGATGCAAAGACACAATTTGCTTCTCTTCGACTAAGTGGCATTGCCTTAATATGGTGGGAGAGTAAGATGCAAGTTGATCTTGTTCAAAATGTTAAACTAATCTCTTCCTAGGATAAATTTACTAAGGCTATAAGGAAACAATTTTATCCACTGGCACATAGGCAAATGACCATGATCAAATGGAAACATCTAAGATAGGGTAAAGGCCAGAATATTCAGGCATATACACATGAATTCAAAAAGAAGGAATTATCATTATGGATTCCATTGTATACTCATGAAACTCTTCTGAAGTCTATTGGTGGCATGCACTCATATATTCATCAAACTATTCTAATGTTTATCCCTACTAACATTGATAAGGTGTGAGTACAAGCTACACATCTAGAGGCTAGTAAGGATAAGCATGTGAGCAGAGATAAGAAGCCATTCAAATTCGAGAAGAAACATAAAGGTAAATAGAAGAGTAAGAAATCAGCCATAGTAAAGCAATTTGATGGAAGAATTGCATGTTCCCACTATAATAAAAAAAAACATGAGGAATCACAGTGATGGAAGCTGCATCCAGAATTACGACCAAAGAAATTCAAGGAAAAAGGGAAGCAAACAAATGTTGCATCAGGTCATCAAGATATAGGGTCAGATTTAGAAGATGAATCTAATATAATGGCCATAGGAAGAAAATGTATATCAACTATCAATTCAAATTCTTCAGTTCAATTCACCAAAAGGGAAAGTGATATTGATCAAAATAAGATAAGTGAGTTTTTTCATGTCAGAGTGATAGTCAAGCATGCCAAGGTAGATGCTTTATTCGATAGTGGATCTCAAGTTAATCTGATCTCTGAAGCAATTGTGAAGAAGATGGGTTTGAATATGACACCTCACAAAAATCCATATCCATTAAGTTGGTTGTGTGATGATGCTAATTTGTAGGTAACAAAGAAGTGTAAGATTAGATTTGCAATAACAATTATGTTATTTGATGAGGTCGAGTTAGATGTCGTTCCTCTCGGCATTTGTGACATTGTATTCAGAAGTCCATATCTATTTGACATGAAGGATGTATTCTACCGAGAAGAGAATAAATATCATATTTTTAAGGATGGGTTTGAATACATTTTCAACTCTCATCATATCAAAGATAATGTTTCTCTAGTAAGAACAAGGAAAATGAAGAGGCTCGTGAGTGGAAGTAAATATTTTATTCTCATGAAAGTGAAAAATAAAGAAGAAGATATAATAGATTCTTTATTAGGTTGTAATACAAAACATAAACAAGAGTTTATCAACATCATATCTAATTATGATGAGTGATTTCAGGAGCCTTCAGGGTTGCTCCTAAAAGGGAGGTTGAACATGTAATATATTTGCAGCAAGATGCTCATGTTCCAAATATTGGAATGTATAGGTCATCAGTAATCAAGAATGCATATATTAAGAAGCAAGTTCATGAGTTTCTTGATAAAGGAATCATTATACCAAGCTCCTCTCCCTATGGATATCTTATTGTATTAGTTCCGAAGAAACATGGCACGTGGAGGATGTGTATTGATTTTCAATCCCTGAACAAGATTATAGTAAAGAATTGTTATCCTCTTCCCATAATTGATTATTTATTAGATTAGTTAAAGAATGTTGTTCATTTCACTAAGTTGTATTTGAGAAGTGGTTACCATCAGATCATAATTTCATAAGGCGACATATGGAAAAATGCTTTAAAAAACAAGCAAGGATTGTTTGAATGATTGGTTATGCCATTTGCGTTATGTAACACACCAACAACATTTATGAGAGTAATGAATGATGTGTTCAGACCCTACATACATGATTTTGTTATTGTCTATTTATACGACATATTGATCTTTAGTCAAAGATGGGAAGATCATATAAAGCATGTCAAGACAGTATTTGAACTCTTGAAGAAGGAGAAGTTGTATATCAAGTTATATAAATGTGAATTTGGAAAAAATTCTCTGGTATATTTAGGATACATTGTAGGGAATTGTCAGCTAAAGATAGATCCCGCAAAGGTAGAAGTCATTGTAAAATGGCCTAAGCCAACTAGTACGACCAAAGGAAGGAGATAATTAGGAGTACTACAATACTGGAGAAAATTCATTGCTAATTTCTCATACATAGTAGCACTTCTACATGTGTTAACAAGTGTTAAAAAAATATTTCAATAGGGAGGAAAGTAGCATAAAGAATTTGAGAAATTGAAGGAAAAGATAAGCACTACACCAATTTTGGCATTGTCATATCTACAACAACCATTTGAGATTTAAACTGATGCAAGCGGATATGCCATGGGTGATCCAGAAATGGATCCAGGAGCTTGATGGGGCTTAGAAAGGCCTAAAAACCAAAGTTCTCAGAATGGATTCAAAATGGACGTGTGTATAGACCTCGACTATATGAACCCAACACAACTTGAACAAGATCAGACAAACATCGTATGCTCTAGATATCGTGATCTTTTCATTTGATCAAACATGCAAAAATGTTGTCTATACAGTCCGTATAGTGCCACGTGGAAGATGACTGTACAGATTGTACGTTCATACAACTGACCTGGTAGGCACAATTGGCACTGACGTGGAAGCATCTGGAGGTGACTTGTGGCAGGGTGATTGGGTATACAGATTGCTGATGTGGAAATACAGGTGGGCCAATCAGGAAGTGACATGTGTCACCACTACAAGTGTGACACATGGCACATCCATACAATGCTTAAGAGGCATGTGACATGGTAGATGTGGACAGTTGGAAAAAGCAAGTGCTAACACATGGCATCGGCTTGAGCAGTGGTGAGGTACCACATGGCCCAAACATGGGCTACCAGATGGCACCCATTTATTGGTTTGTTAGGGGAAAAATTTATGGAGCACAAGGGTTTTGAACCGATTACCTTAGCGTGGATAAAAGACTTGGCAGGGTCAGGCTAGCCAGCCCGCCCGTGGGTGGTGCTTATTAACCATGGCGCAAATTATATATATAAAGTGGTATATGTTAGATATCAGGTAGAAAAGGGCTGGGGCCTAGTCATAACCCTCATAAATACTACCACACATATGTTCACTCTAATGTTTGTTGGGTGCATATGGAGTTTATCCCTTAGCGGATCCATGAAACCATTCTCACATGACCCTGTTCCACTGTATTGATACGCGGGTGTTGTGTTAGCCTCGGTTATGTGTTAACTGCATAGGACCCGGTTTTTTACCTTGGTACAGAGGATAAGGGTTAGCCCCATTCAGTAGGGCTAGCCCGCCGACTAGGGGTGTAACCAAAGAATAGAATCGGGGGCTGAAAATCCTATGCGCGCACATGGGGTGTGGGCACATAGCCACACAGGGGACCAGGACCCAGAACAGGAGGGGCCAGTGCACCAAAAGTTATCCCTTGGCCACATGGACACCCTCCATATGAATAGGAGGCCTGTGTTCAGGGGTTGTGCCCTATTTTATGTGAATTTTTGGGTTTTTAACTTTAACATAGTGATTTTATTGTTTTTATTCAACAGAATTGGAGATGTTTGGCCAATATTTGGGGATATTGGGCCCTTTTTGAGGCCAGATATTGGGGGGAAGTTGGGAGATGGTTACCAACTTCATATCTATATAAACCAGGGGTTCTTGAATCCATGAAGGAGATTCAAAGTAGAGTTATGCTGAATATTTTCCAAGCCAAAGCCATTTTTATGCAAGGAAGTTATTGAGGAGTGCACCTTTGTGGGCCATTTCTGGGAGCTCTGGTCATCTGATTTCAGTGGTGCCAGTTTTGTTGGGTTCCAGAGATCTAGTAGAACAAGACCAGATCAGTTTGTAACCTTTTTTCCACTGTTATGATGTCCTTTTAAATCTTTTAACATAAATAAGAAAGCCTCACCCATTGAGACAAGGGCCCGAAGACGTAGGAGAGATTGTCAAACTCCATTATCACATTGGTGTTTATGGTTTTTTGATCCTCATGATTTATTTCATATCTGTATATGTTTATATGGCTGTTATGTTTTTTCTACAATTATTCCTCTTTCATTCAGCTTCCTAAATGGTTAATTAACACATGCTAAATAACTCAACCATTGTCATTTTAAAAGATATTTTTGGATCAAGAGGTATCAGAGCTAGTTGATGTTTGGATTTGAGTTTTGCATGTTAACAAGGGAAACGCTACATCGTGGTGAAGGAGATATTGTTGAAGAGAATCCATTGATTGGATTGATAAAGAGAACTTCTCACAATGAGAATATGACATCAGAAGAGGGACTTTCTCATGATGGGAAAGAGTTTCGAAACAAATTCTTTTCTATGTTAGAGATGATGAATGTTTTGTATGAGGATTACTTGGAAAGGAAAAGACCCAATCTTGGTGAAACTTCAAAGGGAAAAAGTGAAGAAGGAGAGGATCCTCCTCAAATTCCTCCTTCACCTCCATGTTCACCTCCTCCTTCTCCTTCTTCTTCAAGCTCAAGTTCTAAATTCAATGCAAATAAACATGTCCATAAACATAATATTGAAATGCTTTTATTAAAACTTGATGTTAAATTCAAATCACCCATGTATGATGGTGAAGTTAATGTAGAGAGACTTGAAAATTGGGTCAGACAAATGGAGGTTTATTACAGTGTGCAACAGATAAAGGATGAGGCAAATCAGATCAAGTTGGCATCCCTTAGACTTGCAGGCACAACACTCATCTGGTGGAAAATCAAGTTGCAAAATTCACACAACAAGTGGGTAATGTATTTCCATCATGGAAAAGTTTTATTTCCACACTTATAAAGAAATTCTATTCTTTGGGTTATAAAGAAAAAGCGTTAATTGAATGGAAAGATTTAAAACTAAGAAAAGGACAAACAATGCAAGAATATATAGATGGATTTCGTAAAATGTCATTGATGTTAGATATTCCTTTACATACCCAAGAAACTATTATGAAGTATATCGAAGGTTTACCTGCACATATTCAAAATACCGTATTGATGTTTGGACCAACTAATCTTGATGAATTTTATGTTCAAGTGACATACATTGAAGCAGGGAAAATAGGAGTTGGTGTATCAAGGGAATCGTCGTCAAGGAAAGAGGGAAAAAGGAAGTGGACTGGAAAGAAGGCATGTTCAGTGGAAAGAAAGGAATAGAAGCCCTCTTGCAAGAATTGCAAGAAAGAGGGGCATGATGAGGACCGTTGTTGGAAATTGCATCTCGAGAAGAGGCCAAAGTGGTTCAAGAAAAGGAAAGGGAGGCAAACAGTTACAGTGACAACACAACCCACAGACTTGGGATCAGATTTAGGTGACGAATCTAAAGTCTCATTGGTTGGTATGACAGGTAAAATTGGTGAAGGATTTGATTGTAGAATTAAATTGTTTCACATAAGGGTCATCATGAGGCACACTAAGATTGACACATTAATAGATAGTGGATCTCAATATAACTTAATTTCAGAGGAATTGGTTAAGAAAATGGGATTAAAAACACAGATGCATCATAATCCTTACACACTTAAATGGATAAGCAACAATCATCAATTGCACATAAAAAAGAAGTGCACATTAAAATTTGCAATTTCATCTAAGTTTGTGGATGAGGTAACATGTGATGTGGTTCCACTAAGTAAATGTGGAATGGTATTAGGTAGGCCATACTTGTATGATCGTAAAACAATCTTCTATAGGGAAAATAATCAATATCATTTAACCAAAGAAGGTCAAGAATATGTGGTTAATGCTCATCATTTAAAGGCAAATAAAACTCTTCAAACTATCGAACAATTAATAAAGGCAACTCAAGAAAGAAACACACCTATAATTGTTTCAAATCAAGTAATTGATCTTAAGAAAGAACATGAGATGATTGTAGAATGGAAAATCAATCACACTTTGCTTCAAGGTAAGCTAATGTCATGCAAATATTACAAATATATTAGCTCATTTGCAGTCATACTTTTTATGCTATCGTTAGTGATGTTGTCTACATGGATGATCGTGGCTTCAGTAAGATGTGATAGGGTACAAATGGATAACAATATGTTTTCAGTTATCATGATTGTGTTATAGTTGATCTTGATGAGACAGGTGCACAGGACAGAGTTCAAAGACAAAGAACAAGACGGGCCACCTATCCCGAGATTGATGATTGGTCGGTAACCTTTTGGTGGACCAAAAGGTCCTTAGTGGGGAGGTGTGATCCAAAATTGGATCTATGAGCTTGATGGGGCTCAGAAAGGCCTAAAACTCAAAGTTCTCAGAATGGCTTCAAAACATATGTGTTCTTAGTCCTCAATGATATGAACCCAACACAACTTGAACGGGCTCAAACAAACGTCATATGCTACAGATATCACGATCTGTTTGTTTGGTCAAACAAGTAAAAATGTTAACTATACAGTCTGTACAATACCATGTGGCAGATGACTGTACATGCCTTATGGCTACACCTGACATGGCAGGAATAGTTGGTGCTGATGTGGAAACATCTAGAGGTGACACGTGGTAGGGTGACTGGGTGAACGGATTGCTGACATGGATAGACAAGTGGGCCAATCAGAGAGTGACACATGTCACCACTACAAGGGTGACACGTGGCATGTTCGTACAATGCTTACAAAGAATGTGACATGGTATATGTGGATAGTTGGAAAAATCAAGTGCTAACACGTGGCATCGACTTGAGCAGTGGTGAGGTGCCACGTGGCCCAGACATGGGTTGCCACGGGGCACCCATTTATTGGTTCATTGGTGGAAACATTTATGAAGAACATGGGTTTTTAACCCGTGACCTCGGCGTGGATGAAAGACTTGGCAGGTCCGAGCTAGCCAGCCCACCCATGGGTGGTGCTTATTAACCATGGCGCAAATTATATATATAAAGTGTTATATGTTGGATATCTGGCGGAAAAGGGATGGGGCCTAGCCCCAACCCTCAACAATAAGACCACACATATGTCCACTCTAATTCTTGTTGGGCATGGATGGAGGTTATCCCTTGGTGGATCCATGCAACCATTCTCACATCACCCTATTCCACTGTATTGGCGCATGAGTGTTGTGTTAGCCTCGATTATGTGTTAACTGCATAGGACCCAGTTCTTTACCTTGGCACAGAGGATAAGGGTTATCCCCTGTCAGTTAGGCCATCCCACAAACCAGGGGCATAACCAAAGTCTGGAATCGAGGGCTGAAAACCATATGCACGCACATGGGGTGTGGGAACATGGCCACACACGGGACTAGGACCTAGAACAGGAGGTGCCAATGCACCAACAGTTATCCTTTGGCCACATGGCCACCCTCCATATGACCAGGAGCCCTGACTTCATGGGCTATGCCCTATTTTATGTGCATTTTTGGGTTTTAAACTTTAATATAGTGATTTTATTGTTTTTATTCAGCAGAATTGGAGATTTTTGACCAATATTGAGGGATATTGGGCCCTTTTTGGGGCGAGAACTTGGGGGGAAGTTGGGAGATGGTTACCAAATTTAGATCTATATAAACCAGGGCTTCTTGAAGCCATGAAGGAGATTCAGAGTAGATTTATCCTGAATATTTTCCAAGCCAAAGCCATTTTTATGCAGTGAAGCTATTGAGGAGCGCACCTTTACGGGCCATTTTTGGGAGCTCTGGTCATCCAATTTCAATGACGTTAGTTTTTTTGGGTTCCATAGATATAGTAGAACAAGACCAAATCTATTTGTAATCCTTTTTCCACTTTTATGATGTTCTTTTAAAAATTTGAACAGAAATAAGAAAGCCTCACCCACTTAGACAAGGGCCCGAAGACATAGGCGAGATTGCCGAACTCCATTATCACATTGGTGTTTATAGTTTGCTGATCCTCATGCTTTATTTCAGATATTTATATGTTCATATGTCTATTATGTTTCTTCTATAATTGTTCCTCTTTCATTGAGCTTCCTAAATGGTTAATTAACATATGCCAAATAACTCAACCATTGTCATTTTAAAATATCTTTTCGGATCAATGGAAGAAGTGTTAATGCAACGATATAAAACTAGTATATGTTATAATTATGAGACTTTCACTCAATATGTGATTAATTATCCAAGATATGATAAGGAATTGTATGCGTTGGTACAAAGTGTTAAGAAATGGAAGCATTACTTAATGGGGAAAGAGACAATAATTCATATTGATCATTAGCCATTACAGTATTTGCAGTCATAGACCAAGATACAATAGTCATGAAACTTTAGGTGGATGGGTTTTCTATCCTCGTGCTTTATTTCATATATTTATATGTTCATATGGTTGTTATGTTTCTTCTATAATTCTTCCTCTTTCATTGAGATTCCTAAATGGTTAATTAACAGATGCCAAATAACTCAACCATTTTCATTTTAAAATATATTTTCGGATCAATGGGAGAAGTGTTAATGCAATTATATAAACCTAGTATATGTTATAATTATGAGACTTTAACTCAATATGTGATTAATTATCCAACATGTGATAAGGAATTGTATGCGTTGGTACAAAGTGTTAAGAAATGGAAGCATTACTTAATGGGGAAGGAGACACTAATTCATATCGATCATTAGCCATTACAATATTTGTAGTCATAGACCAAGATACAACAATCATGACACTTTAGGTCGATGGGTTTTATACAATAGTTTCATTTGGTAATCAAGTATAAGAAGGGTATTCATAACAAGGTTGCAGATATGTTTTCAAAACCAGTAGTTAATGCATCCACAATACTCAGGTATAATCCTTTTGCAAATGAAATTTATGTTGAAAAATATGATAAGGATGATGATTTTAAAGAAGTATACGATGCATTAACTCATGACAATCAGCATTCAAATTATTATATGCATGACAATTTATTATATTATCTTGGAAAACTATGTATACCAAGAGATGAAAGAGTGAATGTAATCAAATAAGCTCATCCATCTCTCATCTTTGGTCATTTCGGGGTTGGTAAGTGTTCATGGCTAGAATTGACCATGATCAACATTAAGGGTATCACTCATTTAGGGTCCCAATTATACCCTTTTCTGTTTGGTATGGTGATCCTGACTAGTTACAATGGGTCTAGTTACCCTTATTCAAAACTAACCTAAACTAATATTAATCTAACATAAGATGTCCTAACTAAATATAAACCTATCTCCCTGCCTGTTGACGTAAAATAACACTTGGTTGTTATCAATCAGTGAGAGAAAAGAGTTACCTTTAGGAGTTTCTTGAAAGGAAATATTCAAGGTTCACTGAAACAAGGGATTAGTTAAGCCACATGAATAATATTCTTCAGTGTATGGAGACTTAAAAGAATAATTAATACAAAACTGATGATTTGATTGAAAGCAAAATGAGAGAGGTTAATAGTAACATAAAAAATCAATCAAACCAAAAGATCCAAATAAACAATCTTACCAATACACAAAACTTCATGTTATGTCATGGAAAATATTATAGTGATAAGATATAATGTCAAATGAAGCCATTCTTTTGAAATGTCATTTAGAATATCATAATTAGGTTAGGAAAACAAGAACCAATAATAACAAAAGAGAATCTACTCTTGAATTCCATCTTTGAAACACAAAGATAATGGTTGTTATTCAAATATAACATGGATTTACATACTAATTGTTGAACAATATGGATGAATTCCTCACAGTTTAAGTACTAATTTCATGTTAAAAATCATGACATTCGAAATGCATAATTGATATCGATATGAAGAATTGTCATTAAATCGACTTTCAATAATTAGTGAATTAATAGTAATTTCCAGTAAAAACCAAATCAATCACAACAACTATTCACATCTCCTTATGCTAATTATTAAAATAAAATAAAATGAAAAGGGACCCTAATTTTCATCAAAACGAAGAAAATAAGGGGGTTGTTGTTTTCCACAATAGTAAGATAGTTGCACAATTACATAAAGTTATTGTTATTGGCCTTGAATGAATGAAAACAATTCCAAATATATCAAAGGGTGTGTTATGTGTACCACAATAAATCCTAGCAACATAAATATATGGTTATATACGCCACTTCCAGTACCTTCTCAACCATGGGAAAGCATCTCCATGGACTTTTTAGGGGGTTTGTCGATGTCCAGGATATGTTATGATTATCTATATGTCATGGTGGATAGATGCAATATTCCAGATATAATATAATATGTAGAACATAAATATTTAGCAAGAAATGGTAGAACAACAATGATATATCTAGAACAATACCAGAATAACACTAGAAAGAGCACCTTTATTAATGATAGAAATGTTCACTTTCCTCTTTGAGGGGGAAACCTCCAACAGAGAAAATATATATTACAATAATCTCCCAGACAAGAATATACAATGCCTCCTACTCTTATTTATACTAATTCTACCTTCTAAGGAAAATTCTAGAGGAATATCTTTCTAGAAGAGGGCGTTTCTATTAGGTCTTCTTACATTGACTTATTCTCCTTTATTTATTAGGCCATATTAACTAATGTCAACCTTTATTCCATAGAGAAAATATCCTACTAACTAATGACCTTGAATAATTGTATCAATAGATTGGACCTTTGATGTTCCTAGAAGATAGGTAGTGACTATAGGTGGGTGTTGGCCAGACACTGCTTCATATGGAGTCATTTTAGTGGTTGTATGATAGGAAGTATTGTACCACCATTCTTCCAAGGGGATCCATTACACCCAATGGTGTTGTTTGTCCGAATAAAAACATCACAAGTAGGTTTACAAACATTTTTGACCACTTCAGTTTGGTCGTCAGACTGGGGGTGATAGGATGTGATCATGTTCAGTTGGGTGCCCTACAATTTAAACAACTCTTTCCAAAATGTTCTTGTGAAATTGGGGTCACAATCATATACAATAGAGTTGGGAATTCCATGTAACTTGAAAATATGATCAAGGAAAAATTGTGCTACTAGTGATGGCGTGAAAGGGTGGGGTACGAAACAAAAATGAGCATACTTAGAGAGGCGATCAACCACCACCATGATGACGGAATTGTTCCCAACTTTAAGAAGGAAAAATATAAAATCCATGGAGATTTATGTCCATATAGAAGTTGGAATGGGTAGGAGTTGTAGGGAACCTAGAGACTTGATAGTTTCACATTTATTATGTTGGCACACCTCACAGTCTGTGACAAAGTAAAGGATATCCTTATTCATTCCTACCTAGAAAAAATAACAATGGGCACGAGCATATGTAATTTGGAAGCCTGAGTGACCTGTAATAGATGATGAGTGCAACTCATTTAAGAGCCTTAGCTTGAGTGCTAAATATGGTGAGAGAACCAAGCAATCCTTATATTTGAGAATATTTTCCTACCAAGTGTATCCAACTGGAGGATTAGGGTCCTCTTGAAGGCATTGAATTAACTTAGAGAGAGTCGGGTGTGTTAGCCACTCTTGGCATACTTATTCAATCCATTCAGGTACCGATAAGGATAAGGTAAAGAGGGATTCCTCTTCCTCATGTTGTCATGATAATTCATTGAACACTATATTATCTTTCTTCCTTTTTGTATTTGATTTCATATTCATAACCCAACATTTGGTCAGCCACTTATTTTGTTCTGGGGAGGATAGTCATTTCTCCAAAAACTATTTCAGACTATGGTGATCTGTTTTCATCTAAAAATGACGTCCCAAGAGATATGGCCGCCATGTGTGCACCTCATGGAGAATGACCATCATTTATTTTTCATAAGTATATCTACCCAGATTGCAACCACTCAACGCTTGGTTAGTTTTGGACATAGACCCATTAAGGGGAAATGACTATTTTTGGGAAGTGAAGAAAGAAGGAAAGAAATAACAGCTGGAAGGAAAAGAAACACATGCGAGGGAAGCATGTGAGGCTCACATGCAAGGGAGACTTAATGATGTTAGGGTTAGGTTTTTTTCAATGTATTGTAATGGATGATGAGAAAAGAATATATATAAGTAGTACTTAGGAGGTCTAGAGGGGGGACCAAGGGGACAGAAAGAGAGAGCGAAGGATAGAGGGAGAGTTCATAATTTGTAAGGTTCATAAGAACTGTGATATTTCGTAAGCTGGTGAGCTAGAGAAGCATTGAGAAACTCGATCCTGAGAGATATATCATAGGCTGAGGAGCCTAGTGAAATCTAGTCAGCCTCCTAGGGATCGGGAATCCTGTTGAGATGGTAAGATCCAAGATTTTAAACACACGCAACGTGGCATATTGTTGAGACATAATAAGGATCTTGAGAGACAAATCTTTATGGACATAGCCCAAGAGGGGGTAAACCAAGATAACACTTGTTTTATGTGATTGAATGTATTCATCTCTATTGTTGTTAAGTATTGAATGCTAGATGAATGAATGAATAAATTTTTAGATCTAATATTCTACATGCATGAATGAAGAATTAGTTAGATCTGATATTCTACATGCATGAATAAGAATTACTTATTAACCAAGAGGTTAGAATAAATAAATAAAGATCACAAGGTACAAAAAAATATGTCCACTCATTCCTAGGCTGCAAGCAACTGAGTATTGCAGCCACCCATAGAGATATCTCAGGTGAGACTATGTAGTACACCATGTGTGTTGTGTTTCCTTCTCGTTTACCAGGGGGGTGATAGTTTTAGAGGAATTTTGTTGAAATCTTGTTAAATTTGAACCTGGGTCAACCTATGACATTAGGGGAAGATTAGAGTAGATTACTGAAAAAATAGAATAACAAACCAACAAAGATTTTTGTTTTCAGTTAGAACAGGATGGGACTGAGTGAATAAGATCTGTTGAAGATGTGTTAAAAGAATGTCATATCTGACGAAAAATCATTAAGAGAAAGTGAATCTAAAAGGGGATGTTGAGACCATGGAACCAAACTAAGGAAGAGATAGTGAGCTAGTTAGAAAAAAAGGAGTTGGAGTTTGCACAGAAAGATAACAGAAACCTGAATTTAACACCATGCAAATATATGGACAAGTATGTATTAAGCAACTTGCATGAATTATTTTTCTGTTATTTCCCACATGTTTTGTAGGAGTGGATATCAAAGTTGAAATACAACCATCCATGATGGATGGAATTGGACCCAATCATGATGGATGAGGATGAGAACAAGAATATCATGGAAAAATTGGAAGAACTCACAGTGGAGTACCCTACCAATATAATATGAACACCAAAAAGAGAGCCATACCCGCAACGGAGGGCTTGGAAAGTGATGAAGACGAGGTAGAGGATCTATGGGTTGTGGAGAAGATTGAGGAAATCCTATGTGTGACATATGAAAGGAAGATGAGATGTCCAAGAAAAGGAACAAAAGGAAACACTCATGTCCATATCAGTGTTAGTGGGGAACCCATAAACCCATGTGCGACTAATACACCAATAAGAATACTGTTGGTCCCCGGTTTTGACCATGATCTTTGCCTATATTATATACCACAGACCTCCATTTATATGCCAGTACCACCCTTTTGACCTAATTTGGACATACTTAGTAGCTCCCTACCATTCAAAGGTGTCACCCAAGGTATCTTTGCATTTCAAACTATTTTTATTCACTTTAATGCTTTAAATTGATAATGTGACTAATATCACTTGGGTTAGGTACCACTGTTATTTTTGGAACAGGATGTCGGTACCAGGTACCAACTCACACCCGTGGAGGTACCAGTGGAGCCATTCGAGAGTTGTGCTTTATGGTGTGCATTATGGTTCGAATGAAGGACAGAAAGGTTCACAGGCCAGCT
>ML778744.1:541888-598165 GCA_009831015.1 Picea engelmannii
CACAAGGAACAACAACTGTGGGATCCAATTCATGAAACATTAGTCAAGTATCTACACCATGCAAAGGTAGTAGTTCATCATTCAGGATGGCAAGACATGATCCCACCATCAAGTTACCAAAATTCAAAGGAGAAGCATGAGAGGACCTTGAGAAGAACTTGTTTATTTGTGAAAATATCTGGGAAGCAAAACATATCACAGATGAGGACACTAAACTTGCGTAGTTAGATATCATGCTAAGAGATCATGCATTGGATTGGTACATGAGATTAGATACAAATAGTCTGCTAGGGACAACCAGAATGATTGGAGACATCAAAAATATATTGATCAATGAATTACAGAAGCCTAGCTCAAAGGATCAATACATGAATGAGATGATAGAGATTAGACAAAAACCAGGAGAATATGTGTGGGAGATTGACCAAAGATGTAAATGATTGAAGGGAAAGATAAAGTATGTCGTGATAGATATGCAACATAGACATCTATTTTTCAATTCACTGCTCCCACACTTGAAATACCCCTTGAGACAACATAAGTTTCAAACCCAGGAAGAGGCTCTGCAGGCAGCCCTCCAACTAGAAGAGAACCAATTTTAGAAGATATATCAATCCATAGAAGAGATTAAGGAGGATATGAAGAACTTAACATTTCAGCTAAACCGGGACAAGGGTAAGGACAAAAGAATTTTTTTTTGGTGTACCACATGTAGGACAGAAGGACACCATAAAAATGAATGCCCAACATTCGCGCAGTACATGGCAGCAAGACTGCCAAACCCTTTACCAACATGAGGACTATGGTGTGAAACATGTAAGAAATAGGGGAATGATCCATATCACTATATAATGATGCAGAAATACCATAGAGTAACTAAAAGTTCATATTGCAAATTTTGCAAGTCAGTAGGCCATGATGACAAATATTGCAGGACCATGGACCTGATGAGGTAAAGAACATCAGATGCTTACAAGGTGCAGGAAGAAATGATGATCGGGCAAGGTGCCCCACAATTTAACCAAGTACCAGTGCCATATAAAACTGTGTAGCATAAATATAACAATGTGCAATAACAATATAACTTTACGTAGTTGCAGTACAATATCGTGCATCCACACTATAATACCTCACAGTATAACTAGGCGCCCCAGTAAAATGCATCGCGAGGAGATAAAGTTGGATATAGAGGTGGAGGAAGAGGAAGTGGAGGCTTTGGAAGAGACATAGGACCAGTGGTATGTCAAAACTGTCAACAACTAGGACACTATGCAAGAGAATGTCCACTTCCACCCGTGACATGTATGTATTTCCGTGCATTAGATCATGACATAGAAGAATTCCCCACACTATTGGGGAAGATCGAGGAAAATATAAATCAAAACAATTATAATGTTTAGTGGATTTCAGAGGAATAAAGGGATGACAAAAGAAATATCAACATAGTTACGTGTGGAGGAGCTAATACAGGAAATGACATAGTAAGACAAGATCCAACACAACACCAATGGGTGAAGAAGAATGTCGAACCACATAAGAAGTTTGATGCATAGAATGAAAAATAGATATTCAAGCAAGCCAAAAAAGAGTTCTTGAAGCCAGAAATTGCATCGACATCAACTTCACATCATACTCAGGAAGTACCAACATACGAGATGCCTCCAACACTGGATCACACCAAAGAAGCACAGTCGCTAGGACAAGTAAGTACAATTAAGGATTTTTTGCAATCTTGTGTCCAACTACTAAATGAACCATCATATGTTAAAGTCTTACAAAATATGTTAGAAACATGTAGCACAGTGGTAGAAGGAAATCTAGAACAGAAAAAATTCAATCATCTGCATACAAGGAGGAGAACAAGCAAATAATTTCCGACTAAACACGAACATTGTAGATTTCAACATGGGAGATATTATACTAGATTTAGGATCTAAAGTAAATGTGTTACCCAAGAAAACATGGAAATGTATGGGATATCCCACATTAGGATATTCAATGGTTCAGTTGAAACTATCAAATCAACACAAATTTATACCAATTGGAAGCATAAAAGGGGTGACAGTAGATCTAGATGGAGTGTGCACTAAAGTCGATTTCGAAGTGATAGAAATAGTGGATGCAACAACACCTTATCCAGAATTGCTTGGATTTTGTTAGTGCTAAATCTCGTTAGGTTCTTGCGGGTTGTGGTTTTCGGCCTAAGTCTGTGATTTTTATTTTCTTTACCCTTTTGCATACCCGATCATAGTTTTCTTTTCCCTCCCGGCATGTATTTTTATTTTATTACATTCATCCTTTTCGATCGACCAGTTTTCCCTGTCAATATTTCATGAAAAGTAATGGCCCTGATTTTCTCTATCTCTTACAAAGGCCGATCACTTCTCCCTTTACCTCCATCAGTGAGCCTTTGTTTTCCCAAAATCTAGTCATGTCGTCCAAGTTTTCATTGTCATAGTCCGCAGCACTGAGAGTGGTCAAATAGTGACACAAATCAAGTGAGGGGGAAAAGATCAGTTTTCAATAGCGAGGATCCATTAGATGGAACAGATCGATGATCATCGGGTAGTTGGGGCCATGAAGTTTCCTGAGGTTTAGTGACAGGGAAGAGGCTTGAGATCAAAGGTCAAGAAAAGAATTAATTTGGGTCGTAGATATTGAGGAGACAGGTGGCAGTCATCTAAAGTTTCGTAGAAATGACTATCAAGAGTTTTGAAATGAGGCAAGGGCTTATCCATGATGGCCGAGGTCATGAATAGATTTGGTCCGTCCATCAGGGAGGACACATGGCGTAGGATCTAGGCCAAAGACGGGTCTTACTAGGAGTGTCGATGTCAGGAGGTCCCACAATGAAGATTTGATCTGGTCCATCCAAATAAGAGGGGAACATGGCAGTAGATAATGTGAAATCGTGATTTCACATATCGGAGGTTTCAACACAGAACAAGTTGCATATTCCCGATAGGAAAAATTATGAAGTGTACAAGGATTTATCCTAGGGTCATAGACCATGGTCAGGTGGAGGGTGGTGCCAAGTGGAAAGAACTCGTCACTAGAAACATCAGCCTTCATATGTAAGAAAGATCTAATCATCGATCTGAATAGACAATTTTGTGATTTTGGGCATCGCGGTGTTGGGAGTCAAGGGGAGTGAAAACTCCCGAAACGCGAAGCCCTGAGATTTCACATCAGATAAGCACATGGTCATAGCCCCAAGGTCATATGGAAAGTGGGGCCAAATAAGGTGAGGGACGCATGTCCATGGTTGTTCAACAGGATGATCGTGGCCTTCAATTTCTAGACAAATTTGACCGTTGATCTGGAGGATCCATTTCGCAAGATTAGGCATCAAGACTTTTGAAAACAAGGGGAGTGAGAAATCTCGATATGAGAATTATTGAACTTCCATTTGGTTAAGCATGATTTCACGGCCCATGGTTGCATGGGGCAATAGGAAGAGCTACACGGAAGGCTGGAGCACCTGAATTGGTCACAAGAGAGTAGTTGTGCATCCTCGAAGCGCCAAGATTGACCGAGGGGGATTGTGAAATCGCTTGGACTATTCATGCACATTGAGCCTCGTATTGATCCCCGTAAAGGCAGTTAATGAGAATAAAGAAGGTGGTTGAAACCTTGTTTCACCACATAAATGTAAGGCATGGGGTTCTGGAGTGGTCAGCCTATGGTACCTCTGCGAATGAATTTCCCTACCAAATCCATACCGATCCAAGATTTCATCTGACATAAGAATGTAAGTGCATCATGACAGGAGAAGACTGAAATGTCAAGCCTTGAATACAATGACTAGAGCGTGCTTCTGTAGGGAGCCAATTCCAAGTATATGTAGGCATTTTTTCCATTTTTGTAAGGGGTCGATGGTAGAGCTACGCTCTCGATTGTAATTTTTTATTGAGGCCTTTGGTTCTCTGGTTATGAACTGTTATTTGAGGCTTCTTGTTTAATGGCAACCATCTTCTCCTTTCATTTCTTTGCTTCTGAATTTGAAATATCGGGCATGGATGATCCAATAGGGTGTTGTGACTTTAGTATAGTGTAGGTTTGACTATATATGTCGTTGCAACGTTTTCAGTTTCTTGAAGTTTTCAGATCCAAGAGGATCTTGTATCTGAGACTTTTCCTCCATAGGCTACTAGAAGACCAGATGTCTAGAATAGACCTTCATACTTTTCTCATGTTTCTTCTACTTACTCACCACTATACAAACTTACTGGCTTAAGTTAGATCAAGACCTCACTTATCTATGCATCTCCAACCTAGTTTTATGATCTAAAGAAATATTTTCCTGAGTCTGCATCCATTCGACCACCCTTAAATTTATTCACTGTGACATATAAACTGATGGGTACTGGGCTTACCTATGCACCAATCTAGAGGTGACTTCCAGTGCTAATAACTTGGATTGAGCATTTGAAAATCAAGCCATAATCAACTTAAAAATGAGTAAGATGACATTCAAGTTAGGAGAATATATATTCATTGCACCATTGGACCCATCAAAAGGGGAAATGTGTGTATAAATCACTTGTTTAGACCTGGAGGAATTTAACCAATTGTACATAACCACCATGCGAGAAGAATATTACGTGAATCCAACTGCAGATGGGGTACTAAGTTGGAGAAGTATCACATCATGAGCATTGGACTCAGATATAGGGTTGGATAATTGACAACAAAGGTTACATGAAGTCTCCACAAGAAGATGTGCAAGAATAGATTGTGTAGTAAGATGGGTAGGTACAGAGATAAGAGAACCTCCAAGCTTCTATGGGGTGAATGACTTAGAAGCATTCTTAACAAGATACAAAGATGAAGTATTAGACAATCATAGGATCTTATCTCTAGATATAGCACTCAAGAAAACACCTACAATATGGTGAGGTGTGCACAAAGAGATAGTCAAGGATTGGTACCAATGTAAGTAGTTACTGCACATCAGATTTGGCGCAGAACATGGAAGAAACCAACTACAAAAATATGATGAACAATGGACACAAGAAGAACACTTGGAGAGGTGAAGAAAACTATGGAGAATGACACCACTAGAGGAATGGACTCATCACTTTATTCACACATTAGAAGGGATTCCAACAAACGGGTATATAGACCAGGAATTGTGTAAAGGAACTACAGACTATACAATATTACTCCAGAATTTTATAGTCACTTTCTCATTTGAACATGAGAACCCCAACATCGAATCAACACTCAAAAAAATAAGAGGGGTGATATTCATTAAAGAAACATAATTTGAACTTATAACAGAAGATCAACAATAGAATATATAGACAGTAAAGGAACTATTGTCATGTTACCATGTTCAGGAACAAGTACCAGATGAAGATGACCCGCAAACATTCAAATGACAAAAGTTTAAGGTGAAAGAGAGGTGGAAGGTCCACCTATGGAATCATAAGTGTTTTCCGTGCCGATCAAGGTAAAGAAATTCAACATTGGGACAACTAAGAATCCAAAAATGGCCAGCATTGGAGACTATTGGGATGAGCAAATAGTAGAAAGCATAATAGAGTTACTACGCGAGTACATCAAACTATTCCCAACGAAGTTCACATAAATGAAAGGCATATAAGGAGATCTAGGTGAAATAAATATACCTCTCAAATCTGAGGAAAGACTGATCATATAGAGACCATATAGACTAAACCCAATATATAAGAAAAAAGTGAAAGAAGAAATTGACAGGATGTTGGAGGCGAGAATCATAGAACCAGTAGAGGAATCTGAATGGGTAATCCCTATGGTATTTTAGGAGAATAAGTAGGGAGGGATACAGATATGTGTCAACCTGAAAAAGTTTAATGATGCTTTCCTACATGACCCTTTCCCTACCCCTTTCACAGATGAGGTGTTGAAGAATGTAGGAGGCCATGAAGCTTTCTCATTCACCGATGGATTCTCAGGATACCATCAGATCAAGATATCCCTAGAAGAAAGGTACAAGACCACTTTTTCCATAGAATGGGGGTCCTACCCATACACATTCATGTCATTTGGATTGAAGAATTCACCATCAATAGTTTCCATAGTAGTCATAGCTACATTCAAAGAATTCATCCATCAGTTTCTAGAGGTATATCTGGATGATTGGACAATCTACAGTTTGTTGAAATACCATGTAGAGGTGTTGAGGATGATGTTAGAAAGATGAAGGCAATGTCAAATATAGCTAAACATCAATAAGTGCATATTTGGACACCGTTTTGGATACTATTGGGACATATAGTGTGCAAACAAGGCTTGCTAGTAGATCCTGCCAAGATTGCAGTAATTATTTGTAATACCCCTAGGTTGAACCCCAAATTGTAAATCTAAATGTAAAAATGCTTATAAGTTGGTCAGATGTTTATATATCATTTTGCATGCACCTTCCACGGTATAGTGCGCACATGTACTGCGCACTAAAATTATGAAGGGTGCACATTCCAGGATACTTCACGCAACAAACTTAAGTGTGTGTGATTTTGAGGCCAGAGAACCTTTGTGTATATCTTATGTTTTATAGGCTGGTGAGCCAATTATTATAGGCTAGGAGTCTTATGTGTTGAATTAGGCTAGAGAGACTAGATGTTGAAGGCCAGTGAGCCTATTTTTGTATATGTAAATACTCATATCATTAATATTATACATCGTTGCATGTAGACCAACCACAATAAAAGAGTATGGGGGACTAAACTCCACTAGTTAGGGAAAAATGGGGGGGGGGTAAAAGTTAATTATAAGGGGCTAAGATAGGGATCTTAAGCCAAAAAGGAATATTTTATTAATATTCCTTAAATTATAAAGTATGGATAATTATTTTATCCTAAGTTCTAAGGATGGGGACAAGTGGACCAAAGTATCTCTCAGCATGACAAGTGTCAAGTTGGGAACATGCATACATATATCTTGGACTTAGTTCATTTTTTGATCATTCATTCATTCCATCATCATTCACTCGCTCATTGAGATTTCCTCTGTGCCTTTATGTTACTATCACAGTACCTGTACTCGTACCTGTACCTAGTTATCTTGGGAGTTGGACTGAAGAAGCGGGTTATCAGGCCTGTGGGAGACTAAAGAGGCAGGTTGTCTGGCCCGTGAAAAATTTCTCTATAGGTGAGATAATTGTTGGGAATTGATTCCCGAAGGTGCTAGACTGCAGCTAAAGGGATCTAAGACTTCCTGTCCGTCCTATTTCTAAAGAATTGGAAGGGAAGTGGGGTAGCCAAGGGACTGTTGAGCTGAGAAGGGGCACACTTCTTAGGGTGGGATAGGCATGTGGTGAATGAGGGACTGTAGTTTGTTAGTTTGAGTTGGCACTTGTGACAGAGTCTTTTCAATTGTCTGAGATACATCAACCTAGTTAGGAATCCCTTTACCTAGGTTGAGCTTAGTCCCAGCTCGAGGGTGACCCACTGCTAAGAGGGATGAGCAACATGGTATAAGGTTGGGAGGTTCATAGAAGGTATGCATGGAGTTGGTGATATTATTACCAAGACAAGTGTCAATTGTGTGTTAAATTACATGTTGCATTATTATTTATGTGTTTATTTTTATGGGTTTTCCCGTGTGTGGTTTATACCTGTCTTTATATTTATGGGTATTTCCTGTCTATGATGCATGTATATGTTTATTGTTATTTCTGTATGAATCTATGCATTTACAGAATGTATTTTTCTATTTTAAGTTTTATATATAAATTTCCACAAGATTTTTTGTGTGTATATGTTTTAATTGCATACAGTTCAAATTTTTTTACGTGGCATAGCTCAATTGGATGATGGGGATGTTACAATATGGTATCAGAGCATGAAATATTTTTGATGGCATGACCCGGCCTGGTTGGTTGGGTATATTACAAAAATATACCACCACCAAAAGTTAAGAACAACATTGGGACACACAAGATACTATAGGAAATTTACAAAAGGGTATGCATAGATCACTACGCCAATGTAGAAATTGTTGAGAAATGATAGAAATTTTCAGTGGAATGAGGATTGTCAGCGAGGATTGGGCACTCTAAAAAATAAGATGGTAACCGCACCAATACTAGTATTCCCAGATTGGGAAAAGACATTTCATGTTCATGTAGATACATCAACTATAACACTTGGAGTTATTCTAGCATAGACATGAACAAGGGAATTAGACCATCCTATAGAATTTGCTAGCAAAAAACTATCAGAGTCATAGAAGAACTACAATACCACGGAAAGATAAGGCCTAGCTATGGTTTATGAACTTCATAATTTCAGACATTACTTATTGGGAAAACATTTTAACATGTGTACATATCATTCAACTCTCAAATACCTAGTTAACAAGTTAGTGTTGGGGGGGAGAATTTGTCGATCGTTACTGTTGTTCTAGGAATTTGACTTCGAAGTGATAGTCAAACCAGAGAAGTTGAATTCATGACTTGATCACCTGTCAAGGATCACCAATGGAGAGGAACCTACGAATCTAGAGGATAACTTTTTGGATGCACAATTATTTTCAGTCCAAGTAGCTAATGAATATTTTGCTGACATCATTCAATACTTGAGTACAAGGACTATGGCACAAGAATTAAACACTGCGCAGAAGAAAATTATGGTAGTGAGAGTTGTAGACTATCAATTGGTTGTAGGACACTTATACAAGATGGGTACAGACAACATCATGAGAATATGTGGGATAGAACATGAAAGACCTAGGAGGCCCCTGAGGGAATAGCAGGAGGACATTATGCAGGAAAAGATATCGTGCAGAAGGTATTACGCGCAGGTCTATGGTGGCCGAATGTTCACAAATATTTAAAGGACTACTTCCAGATATGTGATCTATGTTAGAGGGCTGGTAAACCTAATGGACAAGATGAGATGTCCCTAAGGCCACAAGTAACCTTGCAGGTTTTTGACAAATTGGCTATAGACTTTGTGGGACCAATTAACCCACTAGAAAAGAGGTTAGGAGAAAGGTATATTATTACTACGACAAAGTACTTAACAATATGGGCATAAGAAACACCAGTAAAATATTGCAGCGTAGAGACAACATCACAATTCTTGCTTCAACAAGTGATTACTAGATTTGTATGCCCAAGGATTTTTATGAGTGACCAAGGCACTCACTTCTTTAATAGTACTATTAAGGTTATGACTGAGGAGTTTGAAGTCTATCATCAAAAGAGTACACCATATCATCCTCAAGAAAATGGAACAGTGGAAGCCTGTAATAAAATCCTATAGAATGCACTGACAAATATATGCAATGTCAACAAGGATGATTGGGACTTGAAGATACCAGTAGTACTGTGGGCCTACAAGACTATTTGTAAACAATTGTCAGAGAAGACACCATTCAGATTGGTGTATGGACAAGAAGCAATGGTTCCATTAGAAGTTTTGGTACCTAGTCTGCGCGTAGCAGCAATTAATCATATGACAGAGTGAGGCGCAGTACAAGAAAGGATAAGTCAGCTGATGCTCATGGAAGAAGATAGGATTCTATCAGGGTTTCACCAAGAGATACAGAAATCAAGGGACAAATCTTGGCCAGGGATGATTTTAGGGGATAAATTTCACTCATGGGCTAATTTTCCATGGTTTTTCCAAAAATGAGATTCGCTATTTTAAAAATGGTTCACTCAAATCCTATAGGATAAAATTATTTTACCTTAAAAATAGCCAAAATTTTATAAAAACTATATAAAATACTTAGAAATTTGAATATTTCTACAAAAATATCACCAAACATTTATAGTTGACATATGAAGGATTAGTAATATACGATAAGGTTTATACATTTTAAAATAAATTTTCATCCTTAAAATCATCCCTGATCTTGGCATGATAGACATATCAAAAGGAAACGTTTCAAGGAGGGAGATCTAGTTTTGGTGTACGACATTAAATCTCTTCAGCACCCATGAAAAGTTAGAATGCATTGGTTGGGACCATATTAAGTAAATATTGTCACATATGGGGGAGCTATATAGTTGAAGGATTTGGGAGGAATAGAACTCAGAGGAATGATCAATGGGAGTCGACTAAAATTGTATAGGGATAGTCGACCTTCTAGCACTTAAAAAAAATAAAAAAAATTGCACCAGGCAGCAAAGGACTGCATGCAACAACAGAGGGGTTATTGCGCCAGACATCCGAAGAAAACACACAGCTAAAGTAGAGGTAGCGCGATAAAAAAAAAACTCCACGTGCACCGACGAAACAACATAGCGCGCACTTGGAAAAATTAGCATGTCAAAAAAAGTACCAATGGTCTGAAAAAGACAGAAAGTGAAAAAATGGTGGGTATGGTGAAAAGGCGCCAATTGGCGGTGTCTATCCAAATTGAATGACAAGAAATTTTGAATCGAAGTTGCATTAATCGCGCCAACTGGAGGCGTCAAGGGAATTGAATGTCATGTACATGGGAAGCATTATAACATCCTCGGACATCCATGACGAGCCACACTATGCCAGAGAAATCTTACTATCCTCTCTGTAAAACATACTGTAACATACCCAACATCCAACTGAGCTATGGCACATAAATTTTTCAAACTTCATGCAATTAAAATGCACACACACAGAACTCTTGTGGAAGAATTATATATAAAACGTAAACATATAAATACATCTATAAATTCATGGATTCACACTGAAATAACAGTAAACATATACATACAGCATATACACAAAATACCCATAAAAGAAAATAGTTATAAATGCACATATGATAACCCATAAAAATAAGCACGTGAATAACAATGCAACATGTAAATTTATCACACAATTGGCACTTATCTTAGTAAGAATGTCACCAACTGTGTGCATACCTTCCACGAACCTCCCATCCTTAGACCACACTATTCATCACTCTCAACAGTGAGTCACCCCTGAGTTGGGACTAAACTCCACCTGAGTAAAGGGATGCCTAACCAGGCTAAAGGCTCATAGACAAAAGGAAAGACTCCATCGCAGGTTCCAACTCAAACTAAAATCCTATAGTCTCTCATTCCCCACATGCATGTCCCACCTAGGAAGTGTGCCCCTTTTCTGCTCATCATTCCTTCGTCTGCCCCACTTCCTTTCTAGGATTTAGCAACAGGCCAGACAGGAAGTCTCAGAGAACTGTAGTTGCAGTTTAGCACCTTCAAGAAATCATTTTCCAGCAATTCTCTCACCCAGAGAATTTCTCACGGGCTTGACAACCCGCCTCTTCAATATCTCATGTTCTTGACAACCCGCTTCTTCAGTCCAGCTCCCAAGCTAACTAGCTACACGAACATAGAAATTCTATGGATACAGGTTCAGGTACAGTCATGAAGATACTAAATATAGCTCAATGGTGTGTGAATTATCATAGAATAATGGTTGGATGAATGAATGATGGAAGGAATGATGGATAACGAATGATGGAAAAGATGGAAAAATGAACTAAGTCCCAACAATATGTATGCATTTTCCCAACTTCACACTTGTCATGTTGGGAGCTACTTTGGCCCACTTGTACCCCACTTTATAACTTAGGATAAAATAATTGTCCATACTTTATGAGTTAAGAAATACTAATATAATATTCCCTTTTGGATTAAGCTCCCTAGCTTAGCATTTTTCCTTAACTTTTAGTCCCCCACATTTTCCCTCACTAGTGGATTTTAGTCGCCCATCTCTTTTATTGTGGTCGGTCTATGTGCAACGATGTATTTATATTAAGTCTGAGACATATACAAAAATAGGCGCATTGGCCTTTAACATCTAGGTTCTCCGGCCTAATCGAAACATAAGCATCCTAGCCTATAATAACTGGCTCACCAACCTATAAAACACAACATATACACAAAAGGATACCTGGCCTCAATATCATGTGCACTTATGTTGTTGCACGCGGTATCCTGGAATGTGCAAACTTCCTCATTTTAATGCGCAGTACATGCGTGCACTATGCCATGAAATGTGCATACAAAAATGATATCAAAATAGCTCACCAACTTAAGTACATTTGTATTTACATTTACAATTGGGTTCAACCTTAGGGATATTACAATCCCCTCCCCTTGATTATGCACTGTCCACAATGCATCATGTACCCATATACAATAAAATTTCAAAAATCCTCAAAAAGATGCGGGTATTCTGCCTGCATTGCATCCTCATGCTCCCAAGAAGCGTCCTTAGGATCTTACCAAGTCCATTAGACCTTTACAAGCCCTATGGATCGATTCTGGAGCTATTTGATTTTCCGGTCCAGAATGCATACCGGATGCACATGGAAAGCATCTTCTTGCTCCACCTGAATCACATTCCAATCAATAACATGATTAGCATTAGGTATATATTTCTTTAGTAATGATACATGGAATACATTATGAACAAACATAGATGTAGGAAATGAAATCATATAAGCTATTGGACCAATCCTCTCTAGGATTTCAAATGGTCCACAATAGCGAGCTGCCAACTTTGAACAATTTCCCAACTTCAAGGAACTTCTTTTGGATTTCACTTTCAAAAATACATGATCACCCACTTTAAATTCCCTATGATTTTTTCCCTTGTCAGCATATATTTTCTGCCTGTCTTGGGCAGCCTTTAATTTTTTTTTTATTTTTATCATTTGCTATTCCATTTCCGTGAGAAAATCTGGCCCAACCACTGCTCTGTTTGCTAGGTTATCCTAACTTACTAGTGTGTTGCACTTTCTGCCATAAAGTGCCTCAAATGGTTTCATCTTTAGAGATGCTTGGTACCCATTGTTATAAGGAAACTTTACCAAGTGTAGGTAGTCTTCCCATTTTTATAGTTTATCCATCACATACATCCTTAACATATCCTCACTCACTTGATTTACCCTCTCTGTTTTTCCATCTGATTCTGGATGATAAGTTGTACTAAAATTCAAATTAGTTCCAAATCCATTAAATAATCCCTTCCAAAATTTTGAGGTAAATTTTGGATCTCTGTCAAACACAATTGTCTTGGGTATGCCATGTAATCTAGCAATTTCCTTCATATAAACATCGACAATGTTTGTTGCCTTGTGAGTGAGCTTAACTGGAATAAAATGAGTAGCTTTAGTAAGATTATACACCACTACCAGGATAGAATCATGTTGCTTGTTTGTTCTGGGAAGTTTAGTGATGAAGTTCATTGTTACGACTTCCCATTTCCACTCAAGAATGGGTAATGGTTGTAGCAAAATAGTTGGGTGTCTATGCTCAGCCTTTACCTTTTGACATTCCAAACATCTAGAAATAAAATCAACAACCTCTTTCTTCATGCCTTGCCAATAATATTGGCTCTTGATAGTTGCAATAGTTTTTTGATATCTTGGGGGGCCAACATAAGGTACATTATGCATTTCTCTCAATATCAGATTTTTCAAGTCCTAGGAATTTGGTACATAAATTTTTCCCCTGTACATGAGAATTTCATCATTATTTAGCTTATATTCCTCAATTTTCTGCTCCAAAATACCTTGCTGTAATTTTTCCACTAATTCCTTGTATTGCAAATCTGATTTGGCAGCCTCTATAATTATGTCTTTCAAATTTGATTGGTACATGATAATGGTTGTAGCATGCAATTCATGCACTCTTCTGTTGAGTGCATCAACCACTTTGTTCTCTTTCCCCTTGATATGATTTATATCAAAGTCATATTCACTTAGAAATTCTAACCATCTGTTTTGCCTAGCATTTAGAGTTGGTTGATCAAATAAATATTTCAGACCATTATGGTTTGTTCTCAGCTCAAACCTTTTTCACATGAGGTAGTGTCTCCATTTCCTCAAGGCATGCACTATGGATGCAACTCCAAATCATGAGTGGCATAGTGTCTTTCATTCTCCTTTAACTTCCTTGAATCATAACATATAACTAACCCATTTTGACTGAGGAATCCACCAAGTCCCTCTTTACATATTGATCCAGAATCGGATCCAGAAGCCTGATAAGGTTGAAAAATGCTCAAAAATGAAAGTGCTTGGAATGTGACGAAACCAATTCCATTGTGTCCGTCTCACCTTCCTGATTTTGACCGTATATTTACTTCGTCAAATGGGCTCTGTATGCAGAAGATATCGCGTTCTGTCCGAAGAGGCAAACATGCAAAAAAAAAGGGGATGACCGTACAGTTCGTACAGTGCCACGTGGCATACTGATTGTACAGGCCATATAGTCCGTACATGTGACGTGGAAGCTCCAGGAGGTGACACATGGTAGGCTGATTTGGCATACAGGCAGATAGCTGGACCAATCCAGGGGTGACACGTGGCACGAGATGACGTCAACAGCTGACGCGATAGGCTTACAGGGCAGTACGACATTTGACGCGTGGCAGGTGACGTGGACAAATCAACGATCGAAATTTGGCATTCATTGGTTGGTTTTTGAGGTGCCACATGGCCCAGTCATGGGCTTCCACGTGGCACCCTGTGGTTGGTTTATGGTTTTTGGTAAAATTTGTATGGCGTGCACGGGAGTCGAACACCCGACCATTCCATCGCGCAGTGGACTGGCAGGACCGGGCTAACCACCCAAGCTACTATTGTTTCTTATTATATAAGTGGTACATATATTATTTAATTTTGTTTCAAAGTTAATTCGGGGGCGGAAAGGGCCGAGGCTTAGCCCCAACCCACAATTGTTATATGCTACCATGTGACCTCTCTGTGTAACCAGGAGCGCTGGGAAGTTTTAACCGTGCGAGAGTTTTGGATGGGGCACACCATCCACCATAAGACCGAGGCTATAGCCAACGTTCGGGGCCTATGTATAGGCCACGGTTCTATCCACATACCACGGGACCGAGAGTTAGAGCGCGTGGGAAGGGGCCAGCGCACAGCCCTTTGGGTTGGCGCTTGGCCACATGTCCTTCCATACGACCGAGAATCAGGGGGCGCACGCCCAACCCTAGGGGCTTATGCCTAATTTTATATGCCAAGTGGGTTTATGCTAAATTTTTTGATTTTCTAATGATATTATGTCTGTTATTATTGGATTTTCTCCATTTTTTGGAGATATTGGGCATTTTTGGAGCCCAAATTTTGGGAGGAAGTTAGAGATGGATAAACAAATTCAAATCTATATAAACTAGGTTTGTTTGAGGCCATAGAGGTTAGTCAAGGATAGAAAAAGCAGAGTTATGTTGAAGGGAAGTCAAGCCAAAGCCATTTTTATGCAGGGAAGCTATTGAGGAGCAGACGTTGTCGGGCCATTTCTGGGAGCTCCGAACGTTTGTTTTGCATGCCGTTTTCTTTGCAGAGTTATAGAGATCTGGACGAACATGACCAGATCAATATTGTAGCCAATTGGCATTGCAGCGATGTACTTTTGATATTTTGAACATAAATAAAGAAGCCTCCCCAACAGAGACAAAGGCCCAGAGACGTAGGCAAAGTTTTTCCGAACTCTGTTATCAATCTGTGTGTTATGGTTTGTTGTCTATTATTTCATTTCAGATCTGCAAATGTGTATATGGCTGTCATAATTCCTCTTCTTTCCTCATTCTTTCACTAATTTTTCTCAAATGGTTAATTAACGCATGCAAAATTAAAACTCAACCATAGTCATTAAAAGATCCGACGGATCACATACATCTATGCATACAATGAAGTCTTCATTTGGGTCTGCAATCCTTAGTATTGGAGCACTTGTTAATAACTATTTCAAGTGTTGGAAACTCTTTTCACAATCCAATGTCCATTGAAACTTCACACCCTTTCTTTGCAAGGAAGTGATTGGTGTGCAATATTTGAAAATACTTCAATAAATCTCCTGTAGTAGCCTGCAAGGCCCATGCATGATCTTACTTCTGTCACATTCTTTGGCACTGACCATTATCTAATGGATTCTATCTTCTCAGGATCCACTTCTATCCCATCCTTTGAAATGATATGCCCCAAATAATGAATTTTCTTCTGATAAAATGAGCACTTGCTCAACTTGGCCTTTGACCTCCTATTTCAATCTTTCTAGGCTCTCTAGGGTTTTTTTGTCCCTGTGGATTATTTTTTAAGAATGGTGGCTTAGATACCTTCTTCCTCTAATCCACCTTGAACTTCTTTTTGTCTTCCCAAGATTTTTGGAAAGTTGGCCTTGATGTTTGCTAATCACACAAGCACTTAGCTCGCCTTATGGTATCCTCCAATGTCCTGGGATCATCATACTATATTTTGTCATTGATGAATGATGGAAATCCACTCAAATACCTTTGAATCTTAATTGTCTCATCCTTGATGAAAGAGACATACTTCAACAATTCTAAAAACCTTCTCTCATATTCATCTATTGTCATACTTCCAAGCTTGAGTTCAAAGAACGCTTTCATTTTCTTGTCATAGTATCTTTTAGTCAAGTATTTCTTCTCAAAATACTTCTTGAATTCCCTCCAAGTAACACTTTTCTCTTTAATGTGTTTCACCTACACAAGCTGATCCCACCACATGGATGCCTTTCCCTTGAGTTGATAGATAAAAATTCTACCTTCTTCATGAGAAGAATAATTATGCAATTGAAAATACTTTCTCATGCCCAAAAAAAATGTTTCTTCATCTTCATCCTTCTTGTGCTCACCATCAAATGTAGGAGTTTTGATTGTGTTCATTTCACCTCGTAGCTCGTCCACCCCAAAACTCTTATGATTTATGATAGGGGATGGACTTGAGCTTCTATGTGATATTTTATTGGAATGCCTCGGGGAGTGATGGTGATGTCTGCTAACACTTCTTTCTCTTTATTTCTCATCAGGAGGCCTCTGACTTCCAGATTTGCTTGAGCCACTCTCCTTATCCAAATTATTTTCTATTTGGTTCAATCTCTGCATTAACTTCATGTTGAATTCATCATGCTGCTCTTTGGCTCTCATAATCCTTTCATTATCATATTTATGGATTTGGACATCCTTCTGCAAATTTTTAATGGCCTCCGCCATATTCATGTTTTCATTCCTTTCATATCCATGTCCATTGGAGTTTTTTCCTTCAATGCCCAAATGGACATCCATCCCTCTAATATCATCCTCCTAAATGTAAGTCCCTTGTGCCTCTTCTATTACTATGGAATCTATGCTGATCTTGAACTAATCTAATTGTTGTTAACTCTGCAAAATTTACAGCCAACAAAACTTTGTTAGGCTAACTGTTTCAACAATTTTATGAAAATAATATATATATCTGAATTCTTTCTTCTGGTTTCCTGGAAATTTGAATGCCCAGATCAATTTTCTGGGTATATATTTAGATTCCATTTTCCAACACCTTTCCAACTCCTACTCCCATGCTCAACTCCGAGTCTTGAGCAAAAAGTTATGGTTATTTGAAAATTGTCCATTAACTTTTCTATTCACACTTCAACTAGGCACAATTCTACGCTGTAAATATGCAATTTATCACCTACGCCATTGGATTTTTGATAGGAGATCAATTGGGTTTCTTAATATACATCTTATTGATACTATGTCCAAGTTTCATCTCTTTCTGGGTTTTGGTATGCTAGTTACAACGTGTTGAAGTTCTAGGCCAAAATACCATATTGTAACTGATATGCGACAGGTACCTTCTTTGCCATATTAAACACTTTTAACATGCCCAAAAATTTAATTGAGCTTTGGGAATGTCTTCCATGGCTCAATATATTTCCATTGACTTCTCCTACGCCTCAATCTGATTCTAAAGAAGAAAGTTATGGCTCTTTGAAGTTAGTTGGGTCTTAAAATTTACTCTTCATTGTTTGTGTTGTAACTTTCTCATAAAAGCTTTGTTTGAAAAACAGTTTACACCATTAGAAATATCTCTCCGAGCTATTTTATTTGAGCTACAGAGACATAGTGTGCCTTAGCACACTCTGTTCTCATGGTTTTTGCGTTTTTGAAAACGCTCTTAAGGCCCTCAAAAATGTGCTGCAAAAATATGACATTCAAATGATATAAAACGTCACAGAAAATCACTGGTTTTCTGTTGTTATTCACCCTTCAAACAAATTCGTGTGCACAAATTTCAACATGTAAACCCATATTTATCATGTGTAGCAACAACAAAAGGTAAATCGTACTTCACGCACTTTATAAACAATTTGTAGCACTTCTTTGTCGTACCAATAACTTGTGCACACTACTTTTATGTCGCACGCCAATATCCACCGCTCACCTAAACTTTGTGTGCACCAATAACTAAACTATCGTGTGACAACATATACCCACATTGCGTGTGCACCAACCAAACTCCTCTGCACTCTACCAATATTGTACACACCACGCGCACCATTATTATTTTTCCGTGCAGCGCCAAAATTTAGTGCACACACCCGCACACTAGCATTTTTATGCGCGGCACTGAAATTTAGCGCACACACCTGGACAATATCTTGCCGCGCAGTGCCAAATTTTACCTATCACAATATTTTCACTGTGCATCATGCATTTTTAGTGCGCCCACCTGTGCACATTCATTTTTATGTGCATCAATTCCTTGTGGACTCCACTGCAGAAATTGGGGCTTTTGCTTAATGTTTCCCCAATTTACCATAGACATTCTACAACTATGAAATTCATTCAATTTCACCTCGATAACACTAGTTCAACCTTTGTAACAACAAATCATTGTGGGTTGACATTTCTGGAATGAATTTCCCCAAAAATCAATTCGTGAATTGAGAATTTTGATTACAAAATTTGCTCCATCTTCCATGGCTTCATTGTAACATCAAATTCGACCAAATACAGGTCTGAATTTGCTAAAACAGATATTAAACCAGTAATATCTCACCACTTGGCTGAATTTTTCAATTTTCTCATGAGTTTAACAACAGAAATTGGTGCTTTTTCCCAAATTTGCACAATTTTTGTTATGTTTTACCATGGACGCTCTATAACTCAAAATTTTGCCACCTCGAGATAAATTCTCTGTGAAACTTCACTTCAACTCAACTTGCTTGGCCCATACAKGCTTAGTGTTGAAAACGAAATCTCTGATACCATATTGTAACATCCYCGACCATCCATGTTGGGCCATGCTACACCAGAGAAATCTTAYTGTTCTCTCTGCGGAACATATTGTAACATACCCAACATCCAACTGAGCTATGCCACATAAATTTTTCGCACTGCATGCAATTAAAATACACACACATGGAACTCTTGCGGAAGCATTATATATAAAATGTAAACATATAAATACATCTGTAAATACACGGATTCACACTGAAATAACAGTAAACATTTACATGCAGCATATATAGGAAATACCCATTAAGGTAAACATAGTTATAACCACACATATGATAACCCTTAAAATAAAGCATGTAAATAACATTGCGGAATGTAAATTTATCATAGAATTGGCACTTATCTTGGTAAGAATGTCACCAACTACGTGAAGACCTTCCACGAACCTCCCATCCTTAGACCACACTATTCATCACTCTCAACAGTGAGTCACCCCCAAGATGGGACTAAAATCCACCCAGGTAAAGGGATTCCTAACCAGGCTAAAGGCTCATAAACAACAGGAAAGACTCCGTCACAGGTGCCAACTCAAACTAACAACCTACAATTCCTCATTCCCCACATGCCTATCCCACCCAGGAAGTGTGCCCCTTATCTGCTCAACAGTCCTTCGGCTACCCCACTTCCTTTTCGGGCTTCAAGAACAGGCCAAACAGAAAGTCTCAGAGCATTGCAGCTGCAGTTTAGCACCTTCAGGAAATCATTTCCCAGCAATTATCTCACCCAGAGAATTCCTCACGGGCCTGACAACCCACCTTTTCAATATCCCATGGGATTGACAACCCACTTCTTCAGTCCAACTCCCAAGCTAACCAACTACATGAACAGAGAAAGGCTATGGATACAAGTTCAGGTACAATCATGAGGATACTAAAGATAGCTCAATGGTGTGTGAATGCTCATGGAATAATGGTTGGATTACTGAATGATGGAAGGAATGATGGAAAAGATGGAAAAATGAACTAAGTCCCAACAATATGTATGCATGTCCCCAACTTGACACTTGTCATGTTGGGAGCTACTTTGGCCCACTTGTACCCCACTTTAGAAATTAAGATAAAATAATTATCCATAATTTATGAGTTAAGAAATATTAATATAATATTCCTTTTTGGCTTAAGCTCCCTAGCTTATCCTTTTTCCTTAATGTTTAGGCCCCCACCCTTTCCCTCACTAGTGGAGTTTAGTCCCCCATCTCGTTTATCATGGTCAGTTTATGTGCAACGATGTATTTATATTAAGTATGAGACATATACAAAAATAGGTGCATTGGCCTTTAACATCTAGGCTCTTCGACCTAATCAAAACATAAGAATCCTATCATATAATAACTGGCTCACCAACCTATAAAACACAACATATACACAAAAGGATACCTGGCCTCAATATCGCACACACTTATGTTACTGCGCGCGGTATCCTGGAATGTGAAAACTTCCTCATTTTATTGCGCAGTACATGCGCACACTATGCCATGAAATGTGCATACAAAAATGATATCAAAACAACTCACCAACTTAAGTACTTTTGTATTTACATTTACAATTGGGTTCGGCCTTTGGGATATTACAAGCACCAATTCATTTAAACCACATCTTGGGTAACTTCTCCGTGAAGTTTCACACCAATCGTCATATATTGAACGCATGAGGGTAATGAAAGGGTTATTGTGAAATTGAGAAAGAATAGAGTGAGAGAGTGTACTGAGCAGAACCTGAGTTAGCAAGACTTACAGAGAAAACTAGCACGATGAGAAATATTCTTAACCACCATGGCACCACCCAAGCTAGGTGTGTCGATCGAGGCCTGCAGAAAACCTTGAAGCAACCTCAAAGCACCACAACAATCACAGGGAATGGAACATGAACCCGCATAGACTGTCAAATTTGTCAACTTGGAAAAAATTCCCTCACGCAATGTGGAACCAACGAGCCCCACACCCGTGGTGGAGGAAACCCAACAAACAACAACAGTTGGCATGGAAATTGATATGTTAGAAATGGGATAGGGCCAGCAAGCCAAGGATGCAAACAATCCTTCATGCCCTGAAAACACTGTTGAGTCCCTGAGGGTAAATGGGATAGTCCCAAACTAGACAGAAGCGTCTACACTAGAACAGTCACACAAAACATCGTTGGAGAAGAAACAATAGGGTATTGTAGAATATGTTACCGGAAAGCCAAAGGCATATGCAAATTATAGAAAAATGGAAGTTGGAACGTCGAGTCAGCCACCATAGTGAAAGGGAAAAAAACCCATAGCAAGATCACCGCGCAAACAAGCTGCAACAACCATAGTCTTTCTGCGCATTCCATAAGGGGTGTACAACACACCTAACCTTTTGGGATGCATGGAAAAACTACAGTACTTGGACCACAATGTGGCCAACATGGACAAGTTCCTCGAATTGATCAAAGCAGTTCTACCTCGACAACGTGGGTATAGAACCCTTCGACGATCCAATTTTTCAACCAAAACAATGGGTAGTCGGATTGGACAACATTGAGATTCTAAATATGTTGGATATCCCACATTTTGGAAGGGGTCACGATGTAAACAACATTGTTAAGAATCTAATGGCAGTCATCCATGGAGGGTATCTATGGGTGGAAGAGACTGTCTCTATACATGTAGAGCTTATTTCTTATATTACATAGCTTCCATCTCAGGGGGATAATATCACGCAGTACCTCGACGATAAGACAAAGGAAAAGGAATTGGTGGAGGAGATGGAGAATATGTATGGCATAGAGAGAGGGGCACGCATAATCATCATCAAGTGGATCAGTGACGCAAAAACAAGGGTGGACACCAAACTCATGGAGTGCAAGTTTCTCATGAAGTGTCACAAGGAGGAAGTCCCTATCAGGGTCGTTACGGATGAAGCATAGTGCACGGAGGGAACTATGCTTATATGGGCCCCGCACTTATTAAAAATGTTCCTCGAGGACTGTATAGATGTGCAAGACCCGGGGACAGAGTTTCATTACTCTTGGCTACTCATCTTCATCGCGTTGATCAGATGGAAGGAGTCCCAGTACACATAATTTTGCGAGAAGACGAGTCGTTGTCTCGCAACGGGGTACACATCATTGGGGAGCACTTCAGAATCCAAATCTAGAAGTACAAATGCAAATATGTTCACAGGTTATTACAACAACCTCCAAGAAAGCATTACCAACACTTGGTGAATTACTCCAGAAGTGGTCGCGCAATATCAGGACATTTCCAACTTCAAAGCGACCAGGCATGCCATATGGATCCAAGTGCGAAGGGATCCCAGGAAGGAATTGCTACAACTACGATATGTTTTCAAGGAAGAATACGTAGAGATGGCCATCAAGGATTGGTAATATGATTGGAGAGTTCTAGTTCTGACTCAAGAGATGCCAACAGGTAAGGAGGTTGATACAAGGCAGGATTAGACACCTACTGGAGATAAAGTTGTGCCTAATAATCCAAATCCAATTCAAAAGCTGACAAAACAAAATAAGGGGGGTGTGCCAAAGAATGGTACCCAAGATGGGACAAAGGACACCACCCAGGCATCGAAAGAACAGGAAAAAAGGGCTAAGATAGCACAAGGAACCACATCAAGTGTTACCCAATAGGAACAAGGCCAAACCAAGAGGTCGATCATACACACTGGGGGTGCACGCAAAAATTCCAAGGTGCACAAGCAACCGCAAGAGTATACAATCACTAAGGATGACATGACCCTCATGGCCGAAAGAGTCTAGGACTGAGAAATAAAGGATTTTGAATAATCCCAACACCAAAGGGACCAAGTTCAGGATGAGATGGCTGACTTAAGGTAGGTCCTAGAGCATATCAAACAAGCACAAAGGGCGAAGAGAGGAAACAAGAACAATTGATCAATACAGGAAGGATATCAAGAACCTCCAGGAAAAAATCATTCCTGCCACTCCCCCAAAGGTGAAGGAACAAAGGAAGTAGGAAGAAACCATACAGTTGGATGAAATGGAACGACAATTCGGCACAACTGTCAACTTGTTCGATAGAGAAACACAACTATGGATAAATCTAGAGGAAGATCAACAAGTACAACACTAGGAATAGGAAGAGAAAAATATAAGCGCAACCATCCAGGACCTCAAGAAGAGGCTGAAAATGATGAAGATCACCAAGACCCTCAAAGGAATACAAGACATGAAGAAGCTACAAGCAAAGGTAATAGTTGCGAAAACAAAGAATAAGGATCGACAAGCTCAAATGGAACCTCTCCAAGAGATAGAAGTGGAGGTCATTGCATAGGAAGAGGAGGAAAAGAATAACATGGTGCAAACACAGGCGAAGTGTGCAAAAATGATCAGCGAGGATATCACAACACAAGTGTTAGATGCACTCAAAGAAAAGACCGTGCAGGCTCAAACACAAGCAAGGAAACTCACATACAAGTTCCATACTCTCGTAGGTGCTATTAAAGAAGCGCACAAAGAATAGGTGGCTCAGGACAATCCACATGTTAGTGTTGGGAGCTTGTTGGACGTAGAACCATTCAGGGGAAAAGGCTATTTTTGGGAAGAGAATCAAGAAGGGAAGAAATAACAACTAGAAGGAAAAGAAGCATGTGTGAGGGAAGCTTGTGATATGTGTATGCAAGGGAGACCTAATGACGTTAGGGTTAGGGTTTTTGCAATGTATTGTAATGGCTGATGAGCCAAGAATATATGTAATTATTACTTGGGAGGTCTACAGGGGGGATCGAGGGGACAGACAAAGAGAGTGAAGGAGAAAGGGAGAGTCTGGAAGTTGTAAGGTTCATAAGAACTGTATTATTTTATAAGTTGGTGAGCTAGAGAAGCATTGACCAACTCGATCCTAAGGGTTAGATCACGGGTTGAGGATCCTGGTGTGATCTAGTCATCCTCCCAGGGATCAGGAAGCTTGTTGAGATTGTAAGATCCAAGACTGTAAACATGCGCGACATGGAATATTGCTGAGACGTAATAAAGAGATTGAGAGATAGATCTTTGTGGACGTAGGCCAGGAGGGGGTGAACCATGGTAACACTTTTGTTATGTGATTGAATGTATGCATATCTATTATTTTTAAGTACTTAATGATATATTAATGAATGGAGTACTAGATAGATCTAATATTCTACATGCATGAATGAAGAAATAGTTAGATCTAATATTCTACATGCATGAATAAGAATTACTTCTTAACCAAGAGGTTAGACTAAATAAATAAAGATCACAAGGTACAACCATATATGTCCACTCATTCCTAGGCTCCAAGCACCTGAGTATTTTAGCCACCCATAGAGCTATCTTAGGTGAGACTGTGCAGTACACCCTGTGTGTTGTTTTGCCTTCTGGTTTACTAGGGGGGTTGATAGTTTTAAATGGATTTTGTTGGAAGCTTGTTAAATCTAAACCTAGGTCAACCTATGAAAGTATGGGAAGATCAGATTAGATGAATGAAAAAGTAGAATAACAAACCAACAGTTAGTAAAGGCAAAAGGTATACCATCTTGTGTGAGCACCGTGTTGAGCACTCAAACACCCTAAAATATTTTTGAAATTTTTTATCTTTTGGGTACCACTTGTTTTCTTGTTTATTGTTTCTAAATTGATTCTGTTGTGTAGGGGTCATTAAGTTTTGTTTCCATGGACATGTTGAATTGAAACTTTTTCTCTAAAAAAGGAACTTGGCATTCCAACTAAGAATTTACAGCTAAAATTGTGACCCACACACTTATTTTCAGCATCGGTGAAATCCGAGCAGTAAAATGCCCACGTAGAAATCATAATCTCTGATATCTTATGTATCCCATCAGCGTTAGTGAAGAATGAGAGGGAAAAACATTGACATGGGCCATGATGAACCTTCTATAACTGATTACTAATGCATGGCTTGGGGTTGGTGATGTTAGCATATATTATTGATAAACAGTGTGATTTTATCCCTATGGTGGAAAAATGCATGAAAGTGGGCTAAAAACCCACTTTTGGCTCTTATCCTAAGTTTTTGATGGTTGGTAGGCCTTGGTGCATTGTGATAAGCATCGCGTAGATATCAACAGCCAAAATATACGCGCTTAGATCTACGACGCACAACCCATATCAGATGCCCCCTCGACATTCTTCCTTTAACGAGGGGGGGGGGTTCTGAGTTAGCACACGGACCCCCCCACTAAAATGGTGCCTCCTCATCAAATCGAACCCCCCCCCTGCTCATTTTCACTTACCACCTAGCTCCCCCTCCAAGCTAGACTCCCTCACTCTCTCTGACTCTTGTCCTCCACTCACATCCCTCGTGGGTCTGTCACCTTTTCATTGTTACATCTCTTCCTCTCGTCTCCCTACATGTGTCTCATAATCCCGCTTCATTTCACCTCCACCATCATTTTCGTTTCCCCCTGCTGACCAATCACACTCCTCTCCCTTCACCACATCATCCCTCTTGCACCTTTACACCTCAGTTCTTGTGTACTAGTGCCCACGCTCTCCAAGTCACTACTCCACCAACTGCATCACTCCACATGGTCATCAATCATTCGTTGTTCCATGTTGGTTTTCACTAGTCGCCTCACCTGCTAACCCTCATCTTCTTCCACATCCACCTACTATCTTCCCGGTCAGCATCTAGCGGGGATCCCAGTGGCACAGTTTCAGAGTGCGACCAACATGTTTTCCAGGTGCCGAGTTGACTTGGGTCTTCCTGATCCCGATGAATACAATTAATGAAGGTGAGGAAGGTTAGTGAAACCTCATCTCACTCCTTAAATGGAAATCCAGAAGGACCGTCACCAAGTCGGCTCTTCTGCAGGTTCCTTCTGAAACACGATTGCATCTGACAAAAGCTCATGCCTGACAGAAGACTGCATGTGCAGTCTGCCAGAGAGCATGCAGAGGTAAGGCCTTGAATGCAAAGAATCGTGCATGCCTCTGTTGTTAGTGGTGAATTTTTCTGAGTAGATAGAGGCCATTTGGATATTTTGTCCAAGTTGATGGTTGATCTAGGCTCTTGTATTGTAAATTTTTTATGAAGCTTTTGGTTTTCTGGTTATGTATCTATATTTGAGAATTATTGTTTAATATAAGTCTTATTTTTTCCTCCATCTTATTATGCATATGGTACTGAAATTTCATGATTGAAGGATTCACATGATTGTTGTGACTGTGTTGTAATGGATGTTTGATTGTAGTGTTGTTATAGCGTTTTCAGTTTCCCGAAACTCTGAATCCAAGAGGATATTGTTTTCTAAGTTTTTCCTCCTAGGCTATTGGAAGACCTGATTTCCATAGTAGACCTTTACATTTTCTCCTCAATTTCTTCCTCCTACTCACCCTTACTACAACTTATTGACTGAAGTTGAATCAAGACCTCAACTACTTGTGCATGCTAGTCCATTTTTCTGAGTTAAAACGATATTGTCTTGAGCCTGCACCCATTTGACCTCTTTAAAACCAACCTATGACATAAAACTATGATAGGTAATGGGATTACCTTCGATGCAATCCGAGGGTGACTCCCAGTGCTAACATTTCTGGCGCCGCTGCCAGGGATGAATTGAATACTTTTCCCTAGGATAGAATGACAAAGAAGCTTTGATTCTGAAGGTGCATCATATATCAGTACCATTGAATATTGCAACTTGCGCCTGATGACTCCATTGTTTCAATTATGGATCCTAAAGGTAGACACACGAGGTCCACTTCACTTCTGCCTCTAGCAACGTCTGAAGCTAACCCAAAGGAAATTATCAGAAAGGAAAAGACTGTTCAAAACGGTACCTCCACTATTGTACCAAGTTTTTCTGATAATTTGCATAATCCCTCTTTACAAAATCTAGTAACTGTTTATGATTCTCCTATTATACAAACTGCTGGAGTTTCAATAAATTTAAGTTTTGGGAGTTTTCCTGTCGATTTCTCCCCTCCTATTCTTGGTTTGGAAGGAGAGAGCTTTGACACCCCTTTCTCCACCAAAGTTGTGAAGTGGAAGGAGAGAGATTTGACCTTAGAATATTTTCCTACTCCAGACTTTGCTACTCCTCCTCATGTTAGAGTTGTTGTAGCTACAAAAGGAGAAACCTATGTTCCCTCAAGCCCCTTATCTTTATCTCCCAGAATCACGATCCTAGTTTCACCTGTCCTAATTCCACCCCCTCCGGGTTCTCCTCTAGTTCACATCCCAAGGGCAGGTGCTAATCCCCCCAGAACTAGAATGGAAGCTATAGTATCTGTGAGGTTTTCCCCTCTCATTATTCCTCAGCCTCTCAATTCCTTCCCAGTTGATGGCTACCTTAAGTAGTTGCCCAAGTTCATAGGTGAATGAGACATAACTGTAGATGGAAACCTTGAAGCCTTTTATAGTTTTACAAATAATCATGCCATTGAGAACGAAGATGTATGGATGAGGATTTTTGTTCATATCCTTGATGGTGATGCTAGAAAGTGGTTTAGGGTCTTTCCTCCTGGATCTATTGATGGTATTGAAGCCCTAGATGAAGCCTTATTAAAAAATTGGGGGGATTAAAAAGATTTATTGTACTATATTACAGAGTTTGGATGACTAAAGAAAGGGGAAGGGGAATTTTTTTCTGACTTCTCAAAGAGGTTTAATATAATGTATCATAAAATTCCCACTTATATTAAGCATACGGAAACCTCTGCAAAGATTACTTATTCTAGTGCTTTTGACCCTAATTTCTGCCTCCTGTTAAGAGAAAGAAGAGCTACTTCCTTGGATCATATGAAAGATCCAGCCATTGAAGTACAATCTAATATATTGGCAGTTGATAAGCTTAGGAGTAAGGCTGATAGATACAGAAGAAAAGGTAGGTCTGAAGGTTAGACTTCTAGTTCCTTTGTTTTCCCCCGTCAAATGGATGAAGTAACTAAGTTACTAAAATCACTTTCTGTTAGAATGGAAAGATTGGAATTGGAAGGAAACCATAACTACAAAAATCCCCAAAATATTGATAACAAAGGCAATTTCAGGAGGCCTAACAATGCTCCTCATATTCTTCCGAGAGATCAGAGAAGAAAGGATAGATATGATCAGAAAATCCAAGCTACTCTCCAAAATAATCTTGTTATCGATGAAGAAGGAGAGGAAGAAGATCTTGATCTTGAAATCCATCTTGCAGACACCTCTTCATTTCCTCATCTGACTCAATATGCATACGAGGAGTCTCTCATGGATAGTCAACTTAATGATCTGAGAAAATGAGACAAGGCCAGCAACAACCCTAACATATATAACCTCGGGTCCAAGAATAAAGAAGGAATGTTTGATGTTTTTGAGCATCGTACCAAAGAAAATAATCTTGTTGAAGATGCAACAGACATCAACAAAGGTAAGAAATCACAGAACCCCCCACCAGTGGTTAACTGTTATGTCCCAAAAGTTATAGAAACTCTAAATCACCTTTCCTCTTTTAATTTTGAGTATGAAATACAAATAATTAGAATCCCTATACCCATTTCAGAGCTGGTCAAGCATGAAGACTTCAAAAGGTTCCTCTCCAAACTATTACATCCTGAGCCTTCATATCATTCCATAGACTCGGTAAACCTCCAAGATGAGAATCCTGCAGTCATCCTAGGTCCTTTGGTGGAAGATAGAGATGATTCATCCCCTCCCTTCTATACTTCATTGAACATACATGACAAGGTGTTGCACAACTGTTTGATGGATTCAAGGGCATCTCACAATATTATGCCTAATATTCTCATGGAAGAGATTATTCTAGAGATTACAAAATATTATCATGATCTATATTCATTTGACTCTAGGAAGGTGAACTGCCTTGGGGTTATCAAAGAATTGGTCATATCTCTATTCCAGCTGCCGATGAAAAGAGTGATCATGGACATCCTGGTAGCTGATGTTCCCCCTAAGTTAGGGATGCTTTTTTCTAGATATTGGATAAAAATACTGGGGGGAACTTTGCAGATGGACCTCACCTATGCTACCATTTCGGTGTTTGGGGGTGAGCATAGAAGGCTTTACAGGGAAGATCAGTTGGCCTACATTATTAGTGATGAAGAAAACCCAACAAACCATCCTATCTTTGCTCTTGACATAGATTTGGGATCTATTTTTTTGCAGCTCATCGAAGCCCCTGAACCTCCTCTGGAAATCAGAAAGAGGCCCATTACTTTTTTTGAAAATTCCCCTCCTATCACCTCTGTGTGGAAAATGTTCTTCGATGGAGCTTCTTCTAAGGAAGGTGTTGGTGCTGGAGTGGTTTTTGTTTCACCTACTCAAGAGAATATAAATCTATCCTACAAGTTAGAATTTGAAGATACCAATAATGTAGTAGAGTATGAAGCTCTTGTCTTATGTTTGAGGGTTGCAAAAGATATGGGGATTGAAGAGATTTTAGTATTTGGGGATGCTAAGTTAATTGTCAATTAGATCAGAAATATTTATGAAGCTAAGCACCCTAGACTAAGAACTTATATAAATAAAGTGTGGGACCTTATTGACATTTTTTTCCTAGATTTCAACATTTCATTTATTCCAAGAGAAGAAAACATCACGGTTGATTCTTTGGTTATTTCAGCAAGCAATTTCAGAGTCCCTTTGCCACCAAAGCTCAAGTATGATGTATAAGTAAAATACAGACACTCTATACCTAACAATGTCAAGAATTGGAAAGTATTTGAGGATGTTCTTGAGATTAAAAGATTCCTTGAGACTTTTGATGAGTTTTACGCACTACATATTGATCAAGATCAGGATTCTAAAAGTAGTCCTCACGCTGATGTTTTCCTGAACAAAATTGCTAATCATCATATTGTTGAGTTACCTAGCAATCACATTTCGAAGGGAAAGTTCCTTTGGAAAGACTATTTGATAGGAATGATGTGGCAATGAAAGTTAAAGGATCGGTTGATGATGTTGATGTAACTAAATGCAACATTGGTATGGAGAAAGATCCAAAATTTGTCAAGTTGTCGAGCAGTCTGTCAAGGGAACAAAGGGTGGAATATGCTTAGATATTAAAATAATTTTCTGATGTATTTTCCTAGACATATGAATATCTCAGAACATATGATACAAGCATCATCGAGCATAAGATCCCATTTAAGGTAGAGGCCAAACCATTTAGGAAGAAATTGAGACAAATAAATCCTATGCTACTGCCTATTATGGAGAGGGAGGTAAAGAAGTTGTTGGATGCCCAGATTATTGTTCCTTTGAGATATTTTGAATGGGTGGCCAACCTGGCTCCAGTAAGGAAGAAGAGTGGAGAAATCAGACTTTGTGTTGATTTTCAGAACCTGAACAAAATCTCTATAAAGGACAATTACCCCTTGCCAAATATGGAGCACATATTACAGAGGGTGACAGGTGCATCTAGGATGTCCATGATTGATGGATTTTCTGGATACAATCAGATTTTTGTCTTTCTTGAGGATAGAGAGATGAAAACCTTCACTATTCCTTGGGGTACATTCATGTATGCTAATATTCCCTTTGGATTGATGAATGCAGGGGAAACCTTTCAATGAGCTATGGACATCACCTTCATTTGAGAAAAATATAAGTTTGTGGTCATCTATTTGGATGACATAATAGTGTTCTCGTGATCTGATAAAGAGCATTGTAGTCATTTGAAAAGGGTCTTTTTGAAATGTAGAAGGTATGGTCTTTCCCTAAATCCCAAAAATTCTCTATTTTCCATGCGGGAGGGAAAATTATTGGGGCACATAATATTAGCTGAGGGAGTGAGGATTGATCCCAGTAGGGTAGAAGCTATCCAAACCTTGTCACTCCCTATATCTAGGAGAGAAGTTTAGTACTTCTTGGGGAAAATTAATTTTCTGAGAAGGTTTGTTTCTAATTTTGCTGAAATGGTAAAATATATTACAGCCATGTTGAGGAAGGGGAATGAAGTTAAATGGACTTCTGAGTCTCGAAATTATTTTGATCAAATAAAAAGGGCCTTGACTGAAGCACCTGTGCTTATCAGTCCCGATTACTCAAAGAATTTTCTTATTTTTCCTTTTCTTCATTTGATACAGTAGCAATGATTTTATTGTTGAATAATAATGAAGGATTGGAGAAGCCCATTTCCTTTTTCAGTAGGGCATTGAGAGATGTTGAGTTGAAATAGGATAGCATGGAAAAACATGCTTATGCTTTGGTGAAAGACCTCAAGGATTTGAGGGTCTATGTATTTCATTCAAAGGCCATTGTATATGTCCCTTCATCTTCTATGAAGGAGATTCTCGTTCATCCTGACATGGATGGAAGAAGGAGGAGGTGGATTACCAAAATCCTTGAATTTGATCTAGAAATAAATCCCATCAAATTGGTAAAAGGTCAAGGATTAGCCAGGATGTTGGTTGAATCTAATTGCAAAGGTTTGGGAGTAAATTTCACCAACACTTGCTCAGAAAGTCAACAGGCTGAGTTGTCTGATAAAGATCCTCAAGAAATCCCTCCATTGGTAGGATGTGCTTAGTACAAGGACATTATATATTTTCTACAAAAGTTACAGCCCCCTGATGGTATGGAGAAGAAAAGGGAAAGATATTTGAAACTTAAAGATATTAAATATTGTCTCATTAACAAAACCTTGTACTGGAAAGACCCCGTGGGAGTGATTTTGAGATGTCTAGACCCGTAGAAGGCCCAAAGAATTATGTTTGATTTTCATGATAGTCTATGTGGGGGGCATCACTTCTGGAGGACCACAACCTATAATATTCTCAGGGCTAGGTATTTCTAGCCTAGTCTGTTCATTGATGTCAGTGCAAAGATCAGGGCTTGTGTTAAATGTCAAAAATTCACTGGAAAGAAGCAACTCAAGTTCTTTCCATTGAATCTTGTGGTAGCTTCGGGACCCTTTTAGTAGTGGGGCCTAGATTTCATTGGGGAAATTCATTCATCTTCTAATGGTCAACACAGGTGGATCTTGACTACCACTGATTACTTTACCAAGTGGATAGAAGTTATTCCCACAAAGAGTGCTTCTCACAAGGTAATCATTGGTTTTCTTAAGGATATGATAGAAAGGTTTGGTTGTCCAAAAAGAATTTTCACTGATGATGTTGCATCCTTTAAGACCAAACCATTGATCCAGTTCTGTGAACAATTTGGAATTTCATTGATTCACTCAATTCCTTACTACCCCCAAGGAAATGGATTGGTAGAGTCCTCTAACAAAAGCCTTATAAAGATCATCAAAAGACTGCTAGAGGACAACAAGAAAGCATGTGATTCAAATATCAAACTTTCTCTGTGGGATAATTAGAGTGACGAAAAAGAGGTCCCTTGGTGTCTCTCCTTTTCAGCTGGTATATGGAGTTGAGTCCATTTTTCCTTCTCATCTCACCTTTCCTGTGGAAAAATTATTGCAAGACTTCCAAGGAGAGGATGATGATATGATCAGAAGGATACAACAACTGGTGGAAGTGAAACAGGCTAGATATCAGTTACTAGACAAAGCACATCAACATCAACAGAAGATCAAGCAGGATTTTGACAGGAGAGTAAGAAAAGAGGATTTCCAGCTGGGAGATCTAGTACTCAAATGGGACGTGCCCAAGCAGGAAAAATGAAAACATGACAAATTTGAAGCCTTGTGGATTGGCCCCTTTAGAATTTCTGAGATATTTCCAAATAAGACCTACAAGTTGCAGGATTTGGAGGATTCTGAAGTTTTTGGTGGCCCTGTTAATGGGCATTTTCTGAAGAATATTTTTGTTTGAGCCATGAATGGCTTCCCATGTCATTGTAAATATAATTTTTATTTTATTTTTTGTTTTAATGAAGGGACTCCACAAACCAATATTAAAGGCACTTAATCTATAGAAAGAGTTCTTAGAGCCTCGTAGGCAGGTCTCTATCCCACATGGAGCCTAATTTTAGAACATATTAGTGATAAACGGTGTGTTTTTAGCCCTATGGTGGAAAAATGMATGAAATCATGATAAAACCCCACTTTTGGCTCTTATCCTAAGTTTTTTATGGTTGGGCAGGCTTGGCACATTGGGATAAGMATTGCACAGATATCAACAGCCAAAATCTATGCTCTCAGATCTACGGCGCACAACCCATATCGGACCCCCCCCCTCGACATTATTCCTTTAATGAGGGGGGGGGTCCGAGTTAGTGGTTTTCGGATGCAGGGCCCCTACTAACTTGGTGCCTCCTCATCAACTTAGACACCCCCCCCCCCATTCCACACATTTACTCTTACCACCTACCCCCCATTCGAGCTAGACCGCTTACCGCCCTCGCTCCCTCCGACACCTGTCCTCCACTCACATCCCCCGTGCGCCTGTCCCCTTTCCATTGTCACATCTCTTCCTCTCATCTCCTGACATGTGTCTCATACTCCCACTTTATGTCACCTCCACCATAATTTTTGTGTCCCCCTCTTGACCAATCACACTCCTCTCCCTTCACCACATCACCCCTCCCACAACTTTACACCTCAGTTCTTGTGTACTGGTGCCCACGCTTTACCAGTCACCGCTCCACCAACTATGTCACTCCACACAACCATCAATCATTCATTGTTCCATGTCATTTCACACCATTTCCCTCACCCACTCACCCTCTCCTTCTTCCACGTCCACCTGCCATGTTCTCGGTCAGCGTCCAGTGGGGATCCCAGTGGCACAGTTTTAGAGTGTGGCCAACATGTTTTCTAGGTGCCAAGTTGACTTGGGACATCCTGATCCCGATGAAGACACATAATGAAGGTGAGGAAGGTTGGTGAAACCTCATCTCACTTCTTAAATGGAAATCCATAAGGATCATCAACAAGTCGGCTCTTCTGCAGGTCCCTTCTGAAACATGATTGAGTCTGACAGAAGATCACGTCTGACAGAAGACTGCATGCATAGTATTTTAGAGAGCATGTAGACATAAATTCTTAAATGAAAATACTCGAGCATGCCTCTGCTGTTAGTGGAAAATTGTTCTGAGTATATAGGGGCCATTTTGATATTTTTTCCAGTTCGATGGTTGAGCTAGGCTCCCATATTTTAAACTTTTGATGAAGCTTCTGCTTTTCTGGTTAGCAAAGACTCGAGTATGCCTCTGTTGTTAGTGGTGAATTTTTTTGAGTATATAGGGGCCATTTTGATATTTTTGCCAGTTCGATGGTTGATCTAGGCTCCTGTATTGTAAACTTTTGATGAAGCTTCTGGTTTTCTGGTTATGTATCTGTATTTGAGACTTCTTGTTTAATTTAAGTCATCTTTATTCCTTCATCTTATTATGCATGTGATACTAAAAGTTCATGATTGAAGGATTCACATGGATTGTTGTGACCGTGTTGTAATGGATGTTTGATTGCAATGTTGTTATAGCATTTTCAGTTTCCTGAAACACTGAATCCAAGAGGATCTTGTTTTCTGAGTTTTTCTTCTTAGGTTGCTGGAAGACCTGATTTCCATAGAAGACCTTCAAATTTTCTCCTCAATTTCTTCCTCCTACTCACCCTTACTACAAATTACTGACTGAAGTTGAATCAAGACCTCACCTGCTTGTGCATGCTGGGCCAATTTTCTGAGTTAAAACGATATTGTCTTGAGTCTGCACCCATTTGACCTCTTTAAAACCAACCTATGACGTAAACATTTGATGGGTATTGGGCTTACCTTCGATTAAATCCAAGGGTTACTTCAAGGCTAGTAGGTGAAATCCCAAATATTTAAATCGTGGAAAGTTTCATGTTGACACATCGTCGATTATCGATCACCTATGCATGTTGAACATCGATAAGTTTCGAGGGGGGTAATTCGGGAAAAAATGTTTAAAAATATCGTCAATCGCTTATCCCTGATACCTCTTCAGCATCGGTAGGGTAGGACATGTTTGTCAAAGTGCACATCTAACAAAAAATTCCTGATTCTGAATAAACTCTTAGGAAAAGGGGCCAAATTCAAACGCCATGTGTGTTCGCCGCGTAGGCATTCTGTACGGCCTAGTTTCATCCTGGGTCACCTTAGATTTCCCCATTTCCTAGTTGCATTTCCAGGTCATATTTTCCAAATTAGAAATGTACGGCCAGATGGATCGACATCAGATATTTTTCCAAGGGATATCAATGAACATTGTCTAAGAAAAACACCGACCCCTGATCCACCCGTTTAAATTAGTGGAATTATGGGACATTTTCAGCACAAAATAAGTTTGGATTCTATCATTTAATAGGGCAATTAATGTTTCACTCTACATACGTTGTTATCCCATGCATTGACCAAATAAAAAGAATTTTAAATTGTCGATGAACCATAATGTAGCATGCTCCTGCGCCGCCAACCTACTACTGCATTTAATCTCGAGCATAATTCAGATATTGGTGACGGATTGTGTAAAACTAAAATTATGCACTGAATTGAAGACCTAATGTGACAAGGTAAGTATTCTCTATTTTTAAATTACTAATACAATTTTTAACCCCAAATTGTTTTACACAAGTTTCTCATTTCCAGAGTAGTCAAATGAGCAAAAAGAGAACCTTGAGAGTTGCACTCAATTCTCGTAATTTCAAAACCAAGTTAAGATAGTGTGAAGGAGAGGTATGTATTGTTTTTTTTATTTTAGTGGTCGCATTTTATTTATATATCAGTATCCTCTCTGCAAGACGATGTCTAACTCTTCTCTCTATGTAGGAAAATTCTTCCAAGGAAGCCAATGACCATATGCTCGGCAAGGGCACCAAAGTTGAAGGAAGTAGAGGTTGGTGAAGGATCATCTCCTAGCGCTACGATACAGTTGGATTTTTCTTCTAAAGTGGAGCTAGTCATCAGAACATCTACTAAGAATTCATTTTCAAATCCCCCTGCATTTGGCGACACAGAAGTGAGCACTAGGTCAAAGATAATGCTCCTACGATGGGGATATTTTTTCACTAGGATTAACTGGGAAGAATTCCCAAAATTTATTTCCCACAACGACCTGGATGTAAGGACACTTGATGACCAGTTTTTTCCAAACATCCGATGGTCATGCCTACATATGGTATCCTTCCAAACCCTAATGTTCACCTGCATTGAGACAATGGGGTGGATAATTGATCATACAGATGCAATGAAGTTCCTGGTCAATGATGAGAATGGTGGATGTGTCGGTGTTTTTCTCCCGAAGGAGGTCCAGAAATACTACAAGCTCAAGGATCGAGAGGAGAGGTTAAACACAGATTTCATAGTGAAATTTTATGCGTTCCATGACACCAAAAAATTGATGGCCTCCTGGTGGAAGGAAGAAAAAAATTCATAAACCGGACCAACGATTGGTACAGGATAACAAATCTAAGCGAGCCATACATCTATTTAATCACTTTGATCTATCTATTTTATGGAGAGAGATATTGCGCTAAGTTTTTAGAGGAATGAATTCCCTTGGCATACACTGTGGCCATCTCCGGGAGTAGCTTAAACTAGAGAGAAATCATTTCTAAACAACTGAGCACCAACATATTACAGGCCCAGACACCAAAGCATGGAGAAGCACCTGCGTTTTACATGGCATCGTACATGTTGGACGTAATATACATAAGGAACATCTTCACAGGCATGAATATGAGCTGGCATGTCATTGAGCTACCTGTACATGTCTACTTCGACATTCTGTGGGAAAATAGATACAAAAAATCATATGCTCTCATCTACGATGAATTCATAGCTTAGGTTTATTTTATTTTAAGAGAGAATTTCCAATACTTTCGAAAACAACCAAGAAAATTATCTCAAAGGTAGGCCAATGGTACCTAGAAGAAACCAATACATATATCAAGGTGTTTGGGGCTACAAGCGCACCACATATACTACCTAGTAACGTCCCATAACGAATCATCGTGGGAGAAATCTGTTACCAAACCATCTTGCAGGGTTATAATGCCACTCYGGTCAAACACAAGAAGTGAGCATTCATACCCTCTGGTTTCCATATGGGGTTTTACATGGTGAAGGATACTACTCAAGATAAATAAGAGGGTTTCATATAGATGGAATACACATTCCCCATAGGATKATTTCACAAACATGGCCCTAGAGGCCTGGTACTTAAACATGCATCACAAGTCTCCTTTTGCTAGCCATACGCACAYGATAATTTTGAAGACGAAATATTTACAGAATTTTCTCAGGAYTGGGAGGAGGTGTTGCAGAGGAAAGCTAACCCAAAATTTAACACGGTGAATATTGAAGAGAATTTCGAGACTATAGAACAATCAACTCAGGAATCCCTCAGAGTTAGAGATGAAAGCAGAGAAATCAAAGCGACAAAGGTGTAGAGAAGAGGAATGTTGTTACTAGAAGAAGCTCAAATATTCATAGAAAGGATACAAGACAAACCCATGCTTGACCCTTTGATATAACCCTTGAGGTTCACCTCGATTGACACAAGAAATATCAAAGAAGAGAAAATCGACTCAGAAACAATTCTACTGGAGGAAACCGTCGATCTAGAAAAACCCATAGTTTCGTTACCACAAGCTAGATCATCGGTGATTATTCCATCCCAATAAGAGATTCAAATAACATCAGGTGAAATAGGAGTGTCGAACATTCTCTTTGATTTTATTACCATCGATGATGATGAAGAGAGGTCATAGGTCTCACTTATAACTTTATTACCAATCATAGAGGAGACATAACCAGAGGGAACATCTACTCCAACTCTTGATGCTTCAATTCTAAACCCTTTGTAGGGTGACCATGAGGCTGAGAGTACCTTAGACATTGAATTTATCAACCAATCAAAGACTCTGAAAGACATATCCAAGGAGGATCTAGGGTCTGGTGAATAGGAAGAGGAATTGCGACAACTAGATATCGACACCTCAATAGTCGATCACCAAGTTATTTTTTATCCTGTGACTATTTCTCCACCTAAGTTCGACACTACACTAACCAACGAACACCATCTGGAGGTTAAGTCACTAGAACATACATAATTTTCCCCTGTCAAATAAGTACAAGAGTCGGTCCTAGAACAAATATATAGGGCAAGAAGCATGGGAAACACTTTGACCTGGGGAGACCTATAGATCCCTGAGCCTGTGGATGAGGTCGTCAATAAACAAGTGATTTCTTATGATAGAAAGAGGAAATCCATAATGAGGAAGAAAACCAAGAAAAGGAGGCTCATGATGGATAACATGCTTCTTATCAACATAGAAGAAAATTTTCTCAACACAGAAAATGTGAAGACAACTAAGTTAATCGACATAGATATGGATATGAATGATGCCACCCTGGATCAGGTAAACCAAGAAGAAAAGGAACTAGCCACCACAAATAAGGAGCTAGACCATATGCACCATATGGTGAAATATTATAAGGACTCAATGCAAGAAACATTTTTCCTGAAGAGTGAATTTCGAGAAGCATATGCACAATACACGAGCGAAAGACATCTCTTCACTCCATGCATAGCCAATTTTCAAGAATAAACTCCCATGGCACTGACAACTTGTAAAGACATGGAGATATGGTATGAAAAGGAATACCAGGATGTATAATGAATTGATTATATCAGTGAAGTATAGAAGAGTCGAGCCGTGAAGGAGAATGACATATGAGTGTTGATGGATAGAAACATCTCCTAAATTAGGAAGGAAGTCAAATACTGGGTAAGTATGGCCCAAGAACCTCAACGAAAGATATAGGAAATGTGCATTGAGTGAGAGAAAAGTTAGGAGAAGATCAATCGGGAGATGAAATACATCAGCATTCCAGAGTTCGACTCACCTGAAGACTTTGTCGATTTGCATGACATAGTGAAACAACATGAAAAATAGGACTCAGTGTGGGAAGTAGAGATCGTGCGGGTGGCGAGCATGACACCAGGTCAGATAAATAATTTTATGGAACACTCGATCAAGGCTCACACAACACTTCATCATTTAAGTGCCAAGGTGATCATATATAGAGAATGGGCAATAGAGATAAAGGAAACTCTTTCATCCTTGATGGACTGACATAGATTCATGTATTCTAACACATGCGAGGATCACTTCGTCAAGTGGTCATAGTACGAGAAGAATCATCCACTCTAGTAGAACCACTAGATGATCTTAGGAGAACAAAGATATCACGTTGCCATGTGTCATTCTTTCATTTTACTTAACTCAAACTTTTAGTAGTTGTTTTAAGTTAGTGATTCTTTATAAATATGGGGATCAAACTTTTGGGAAGGGTCGATGGTTTTGGGGAAGGACCTTCTTTTTGAGAATTGTAAAGAATTATTTCTGAGGGACTTTAATTAATAATTTTTGTTTAGAACCAGAGAAAGATTTTATTTTCATCAAAGGCGTTATGTGATTGGATTGAGGAGGAACTACTTCCATAGTTGAATTCAGTAGTTGATGTTGTAATGAGTAAGAGTTTCTAAATCTATTGATAAGCTAACTTTTCAATACTTTAACAGTTCTTTTGTTCTAAATGATGAAAAGTGAATCGTTGTGTTAATATGTGATTGATGGTAGAGATAAGGAAACTATTTTCTTTCACTTATCTTATTGCATGCATATTTTCTTCCCATAATGGTATCTCAGTTAGTGTTGAAATAACAACAAGTTAACGTATTATTACTAGACTTGTAATAGGTGTGAATATCGTTGTCTATGCGCTAGAGCACGAGGGTTATCCCAGGCTCAACATTCTTCAGTAGTTAATATTTCCCTCTATCAGTTGGTTTATACCATCACACATTAATTTATCAGACTCATCTAATAATAGAAAATACAAAAAAAGAAATGTTTAACCTGAAGGAGGAACTTTCACAGAAACATATCCTGTCAATCACAAAGTAAATCCCATCGGTAAATTGGCTAGATCGAAAGATATGGAGAACCATTCCACCCATCAAACACTGCAAAGTCTAATTGGGACTCTAAGGTGGGTTTGGTTCCTTATATTGAGTCAAAGGATCTTGGACCCCTCAACAGAATTGGCACTATAAGGAGGGCATGGACAAATGAATGGCTAACGATATTTCTGATAATATATTTCACATATCCTACAGATTAAAAACAACTCACATGCATGGATAGTCATTCTCAAGAGAACCCACATATAGAGAGTACTCCTTAAATGAGTAACTCACCTCAACACGAGGAAGTAGAACACCTATTCCTTGAAACAACTTATGCTCTTCCCCACGAGGAGTTGAACTAGTTCAAAAGAATCACAAGAGCTTCCACTGTAAAAATTGGATCGTTAACCTTAGATCCATTAATTCCTCATAGAAAAAAAGTAAGAAGACCCATTGTTGACACCCTTGAGCAGGTTTTTGTTCACACAATAGAAGACTTGATTTATTTTTCCCTCACTGAGATCGAACAACCCCTTAATTTGATCCCCGAAACACCAGCTGGTAACTACTCTAAACCTAATGATTTCAAATCTGACGAGGAAGGGTCTAACTCAGATCGCTCAGCTTTGGAATTAGATAACATGGAGGATAATAATGATAACAATGAAGAAAGGGGAAATCAACCTCAAAATAATCAACCATAGTTGGCCAAAGATTCTCTGGAAATCCAAGGATGGGTACATAACCTACCATGACATAAAAAAAAATTACTTCCCAAATTTGACCCTGAAACCTTTGAATTACATAAATACCATATTAAAAAGTTCATACTAGCTGTAAGACTGATGAACATACAACATGAGGATGTAGTGTGTAGAATTTTTCCCTATACCTTTGATAATTTAGCCTCGACTTGGTATTTAACTTGCTTGTTGAATCCATAACTAGTTGGATGAAATTTCAAAAAGATTTCTTAGACAAATTTGCAAAAGAAACCACCATAGAAGATTTAATGGTTGAAATTTCCGCCACCACCATGAGTTCAAAAGAGAAGTTTAAATATTTCAATCAATGATTTACCACTATCTTGAACAAATTCCAACCCGAAGCTAAACCTACTCAGTAGTTGCAGATTGAGGTATACGCTAATTCTCTCTCTTCTTCCATATCCATGTTCGTAAAAAGGGCTTCCAAACATACCCTAACTGAAACATTCAAGGAAGACAAAACAATCTAACTCCAAATGAAGGGATGCAAAGAGGGCTAGGTCTCACTAGTTAAGAAGGAAGCTCAACCTCTGCCTAAGAGATCAGTTTTGTTGACTACACCCCCGGGAAAACAAACAAAACAAGGTCCTGAAAAGGGAGGTGGGGACATATAATACCTACTATGGATGATAAATAAACTTTCAAAGGAAATCGTAGACATGAAACGAAGAGCGGGGGAATGAAACGAAGGTCAAATGCCTTATAAACCCCCTTTTAAGAGAAACCTGCCTTTCAAAGCAATTGAACCTCCCCTGGCCAACTTAAACATCGACTTGGGGAATGTAGCATCCGACTCTTTTTGTACATACCATAAAGAGAAACATTCCAAAAGAGACTATCCCCAATGGGTGCATGCTATGAATTTGATGGCCAACCGGTTCCTTGACGAAGTTTCTCTTACCGAACAATCAAGTGGCTCAGCAGTGAATATCAAGTGGCCAACTTAAACATCAACCTAGGGAATGTAGCATTCAACTCTTTTTGTACGTACCATCAAGAGAAACATTCCAAAATAGAATGTCCCTAATGGGTGCACACTATTAATTTGATGGTCAACCGGTTCCTTGATGAAGTTTCTCTTACCAAATAATCAAGTGGCTCAACAGTGAATATCACCGATCAGGAAGAAATCAAGCCACCAGAAGAAACATCCATGTTGTTGTGGGATCCTAACTTGTCTATGCCTCTCAATGATGTATTTGAGGCACATGAACCACCCGCTGAGGTTTTGGCTATACAAACGCAAAGTAGGTGTCAATCGTTCCAAAATAATCCCACTACTGTTCAATCCTCAAGAGGGAAACAAATATCCGATCACTTGAAAGCACCGGTTGTCTCTTAAAGAAACCCTATAAACACACACACATGGGAAACACCTAAGTTGGACTACAACATAGTAGAAGACTTAAATAATTTGAAGGCTAATGTGTCGGTCATGGACATGTACAAGATTCCCCAACAAAAGGTTTTTTTGTTACAGGCCTTAAAGTCAATAGAAGCCCCTATAACGAGCATTGACCTAGGTGAGGTCTCATCCCCCATATATTTAAAGAATAAACTGAGTGTGAATTCTTGATCTTTAGAAAAATGAGGAAAGTCTTTCATCCCACTTTTCCTTTTAACGTTTGAAGTCTTGAACAGAAACCTACATAATTTCTTAGTCGATTCAGGGGCATCCTCCAATGTCATGCCATTTTCAATCTACAAGAAGTTGAATGAAACCCCACCCAAAAGTGATAAGAATGTTATATAATTGGATAGGAATCAGGTAAAATTTATTAGGGAACTTAAAGATGTCATGATCAGAATGGTTACACACCCAAAATTTGTTCAAGTAATTGACATAATCATAGTAGATATCCCAAAGGCTTATGGACTAGTGCTTAGTCGAGATTGGTTCGATAAATTGAATGGATACTTTAGTACAGACTGGGACACCTCTAGTTTTCATTAAAGGGAAATACAAACATGATTAGTATCGATATGAAAATATATCTCAAACACACTGTTACCAATCTAGAAGATTTCAACGAACCCTCGTCGACAATTTTCCTTGTGTTAGTAAACTACTCCTGCGATTCTGATTTCGGAAATTTCACCCCTTTCGCGTTTGATATAACTCTCACTCAAAAATCCAAAATGAATTTTCAAGTAAATATACTGGAAGCCGCAGAAGAAAGAATCTCCTGTCAAGATCTTATGTTGGGAGCAGCAGACAAGGAATATGGAGGTGAGAAAATTACTAGGCATGAAGAAGTTAATAATTTTTTCTCACAAGTTTGGACGTTGTATTTTGACGAGTATAAATCAAAAGAAGGGTTAGGAACATGATATATTCTCATTGACCCAAAGGGGAATTTTTTTTTCCTATCCTGTATGCTAGAATTTGAATGCACCAATAACACTGTTGAGTATGAAGCTTTGGTTCAGGGATTAAAGAAAGACATAGAATTAAACATTAAATAATTGAAAGTTTTTTGGGCCTCTAAAATTAGCGTTAGGAAAGTGAAGAAAAATATCCATTGCAATTCACTCCACTTGTGAAATTACCAACAAGAGGTGAATAAACTAATATGAAATTTTGAGGCCTTTAATATTACTGTTGTTCCCATGACAAAGAATATTATGGCTGACTCCTTAGCCATCGCAACCTTGAGATTATCTCCTTTATAAGATTATGAAGCCTCCAAGTTCACAGTGGAACTTCTCTACAAGACTTTGGTTCCCAACAACATTTATAATTGGAAAGTCTTTGAAGGACATGAATAGATTGTAGACTTCCTGACTAATCAAGAGAATTTTAAATATTTGGCTATTGACGATGTTTGCCCACCAATAGAACAAGGGAAATACCATGTTGATAATCATCCCAAGTTTCACATGATACTTAAAGGGGTGGCCAGTTTGAAAGATCTCTTCGACTTAAGATAAAGGCTTAAGGGGCCGAAGAATGAAAAAACAGGGAGCTCGTGCCCTTTACATGAAACTATAAACTTAGGCACGCTTGAGAACCCCAAGAATGTGAACATTGGTAGGAAAGTATATAAAGAAGATAGGAAATATTATATCAAACTATTCAAGGAATACCAGGATATCTTTGTCTAGTCTTACAAGGAACTAAAGACATATGATACTCGCATTATACAACACACAGTTCCATTGAAACCTGGGATAAAACCTTTCCAACAGAAATTATGAAAGTATCATCCATATATGAAACCCTTGATGTATCAAGAAATGAAGAAGTTGTTAGATGCTAATATTATCTTTCAGGTTAGACAATTTTCTTAGGTAGCCAATTTAGTTCCTGTCAGGAAAACGTCTGGGGAGATTCACCTATTTGTGGATTTTAGAAACCTTAATAGAGCATCGAAAAAGGATAAATACCTAGTCCCACCCATGGAAAAACTCTTGCAGACCATGTCTGGATCGTAAATCTTTTCCCTTCTAGATGGTTTCTCAGGTTATAACCAGGTACTAGTTTCATAGGAAGACCAATTGAAGACTACCTTCTAAACCAAGTGGGGAACATTTTCTTATAAACACATTCCCTTTGGGTTGATTAATGCGGGGGAAACCTTATAAAGGGCCATGGACATAGATTTTCAAGGATTTATTAACAAGTGTGTAGTAGTATATTTGGATGACACGACTGTGTATTCAAAGAGAAAAGAAGACCACATCCAACATCTAACTCAGATTTTTGAAATGTGTAGGAAATATGGAATATCTTTAAACCCTAAGAAAACTATCTTTGGTGTAGAAGAAGGGAAACTACTAGGTCATGTTATATCTCAAGAAAGAATTCGTATATACCCCAAACAAATAAATGCAATAACTCAACTTCCCTTGCCCCATAACAAAAAGACTATGGAATCCTTCTTTGGGAAATTAACTTTGTGAGGAAGTTCACACCCAATTTCATTGAAACTATCAAACCCTTACAAATAGTTATTGACAAGGATGAAAATTTTAAGTGGGATGATGAGCAAAAAGATTCCTTCAACAATATCAAGATTGAAATCTCTCAAGCTCCTTTGCTGTGAAGTCCCGACTTTGGTAAATATTGTTTTCTCTATACTTTCTCTTCTGACCAATCCTTGGATGCAGTATTGACCCATAAAGATGATGACAACAATGAGGCACCGATATAATTCATGATCACTAATCTCCAAGGAACCGAACTAAACTACTTGGATATAGAAAAATAATCTTATGCGGTATACAAAGCAGTGAAACATTTCACATATTACATCCTGAAAAATCACACCGAATTCATCATGCCTCATCCCGCGGTCTGATCCCTATTCAATCAACAGGAGATGGAAGATAGAAGGGGAAATTGGATGGCAGTTGTCCAAGAATTTCATCTAGATACAAAAACTTCCAAATTAGTTAAGGGACAAGGATTGTGTAAACTAGTCGCATAATCCTAAGATCTAATAAATAAAGACCTCGAGTGGGAGAATGAATTAAAATTATGGTGCAGTGAAGATTTATACATTCCCCCAGGGAAAGAATATCGGTATGGAAACTTGATTTACCTCCTACATCATGGGACTTTCCCATAAAACCTAAACCCTAAGTAAAAAAGAGCTCTCAGGCTAAACTCTGTGCAATATTGCCTCATAATTCAATACGTTTCCACCTGAATTAGGATGGAGTACTCTTAAGATGTCTCTAATATGGAAATGTAGAAAAGGTTCTAAGGGAGCTCCATGATGGTCCTACAGGTGGACACTTTGTAGGAGATACCACAACTCACAAAATATTAAGAGATGGTTATTACTGGCCTACTCTATTTAGGGACGCTCACACATACACTAGAAATTGTAAATCTTGTCAAATGAGGGTTGGTAGAGAGAAGAGGGCAGTTGTACCACTCCAACCAGTAACCGTATACAAACCGTTTGAGAAATGGGGGTTAGATGTCATAGGGGATATTAATCTAAATTCCTCAAAACAACATAAATATATACTAACTACTATATATTATTTCACAAGATGGACATAGGTCATTCCTCTAAATCATGTGAACGAAAAGGTTTTAATCCAATTCATAGAACAACAACTGATCACAAGGTTTGGGATGCCTTTGATTCTCATTTTTGACAATGTTTCCTACTTTAATTCTACTCTATTAACAGATTTATCTATGGACAAAGGGATCATAATAAGATACTCTGCAAACTACTACCCACAAGGAAATGAGGTGGCAGAATCGACTAAAAAAAACTTAGTGAGGATATTGAAGAAAATAGTCACAGACAATCAGAGGAATTGGAATAGCTTGCTTCATAATGCCTTATGGGTAGATAGAGTAACACCCAAGGAAGATATATGAAACTCTCCATACTTTTTGGTATACGGACAAGAAGACATTCTCCCAAATGGGGTGTATCTTCCATCACTTCAGCTTGCTCAGGCTTCAAGAGGACAACCTTCATCAATTATTAAACAAAGAATTGATACCCTCCTCATGCTTGAAGAGGAAAGGGAGAAAGAAAAATCTAAGTTCACCACTCATCAACAGATAGTTAGAAGATGGTTTGACAAGCATAAGGCCAAAGAGAAGATTTTTGAAGTAGGATACTTAGTCTTGAAATGGGATAGAGAAAATGAACCTAAGGGAAAACATTCGAAGTTTCAAAATATATGGCTCGGAACTTTCTAGGTATCTGATAAAATTGGGGCAAGCACGTATCAGTTGAAAACTATGAGGGTGGAACCCGACACCCTCCTAGTGAATGGCCAAGCCCTAAAACAATACTTCTCTTAAAAAAAATTGTATTTTTCATGAATATATGTTGTGTTGGTTTTGTCACTTGGGTGAGAGAAACAAAAACACTTGCATGCCTAGTTGGGCCTGCTAGATAAGACAAAAGTTTGTGAGTGGGTTAAACAAGCCAAACACATGTAATAAACAAATAAATAAACTAAAACAACTAAGAAATTAAAGTTAGAATGTATGAGAAACTTAGAACCATAAACAATCAATCAATGACCAAGATAATGCTACCAATGGATAACTATATTAGTAGACAAAACACCATAGAGAAAAATGAGGACTTATGAGTCCTCTCTTCCTCCTTGGGACGGATCTTGAGTTACCTAATGGAGATCTCTTCTTACAATGGAAGAAAAATGGTGTTACGAGGAAAATCTCTCTATGGATAGGGGTAAACCACAACATACGGAAATGACTGCAGAAATCAACTATAATATCAAGTATGCTATATAATAAAATACAATAACAAGACAAGATAAGAGCCCTACCTCATCAATACGTTCGATGAATTCCACCGTTGAGCACTTGACCCAAAGAAATATACCAGCAACTAGTCCTCAACAACCAAGCAACGCAAGAATATGGTGATAATATATAATTTTATCAGATTTGATAGCATAGTCCATCAACATTCATAACAAATACGCCCATGGAATAATAATTCAAATATTTGCGATATATTAATTGGATGAGAAAAGAGTGTTTCTATTAAGATATAATCAATATAATTGAATGAATTACAAGCTTCTCTTTCAGCACATTCGGAACCGAGAAACTAAGTTCCTTCCAGTTGGGCCTCCACCAGTTCAATTCTCCACCAGAGGAAAGCTCATATAAGAGAGACAATGAAGTTCTCAATCAATAAGGGAAGATCTTGGGGGTTGAACAACATGTTCAGACTTAAAGGACAAAGGGATGCAGACTCAATGTGAAGTGAATAATTTCTCCAGAGTAACTTTTCTCTCAAAGTTGAATTATTTCTCTCCTTTTTCCATAGCTCGGATTTGGCCCATTTATAGCCTTCAAGTGGAACTGACGGGTTGATTTGGAACATTTATAGTATATGGAAGGCCAAGGATCATTGATCTTATGATGTGACATGGAAACCTGACACCATTTTTCAATTTTGGGCACATTTCTCGATGTACGCGGGATGTAGTGGTGCAACCTGCGTATACGCATGTTGTAATATAGGCAGGGTGTGTATATGTGGAAAACATATGTTTTTAGCTCTGGGATTTGCAAAAAGGGACTTTAGGTCTACAAAAGGAAATAGAAAAAGGACCTTTGTGAAAGATTGCATGGGGTGAGGAAACTATTTCTATAACAAATGGAAAATGGTGAAGACAATCAATGCCTATTCCCTCAAGAGGTGAGTGCAATGGCCTATTGCAATGATGCTTGAATAATCCAAGGCTAAAAGAGAATTCTCAAGGGAGAATTGAGGCAGCATAACAATACTATGAAGATCTTAGTTTCTTAGTGCACCCATGGCTCTTATTTATAGCATTTATTTAAGGAAACATCTAATTGGTTCTTGATGTGAACAAGGGGCATTTTAGGGCACCCTTTGGTCCTTGACTAGCCCCCCATTCAAATTTCGCTCAAATATGGAGGTCAAATCAGGTTGGGAGTTGGTCCATAAGTGGTTGGGGGGGCGACAAGAACCATAAATTCATTGTTCACATGAGTGCACAACTTTTCTCGTACACAGTTGTGCATTTGGTGCATTATGCACTCTAAGGGATTTGTTGGCCCACACACTATGCACGCGCTTCCTTTGGTGAATTTGGGCATGTCAATTTTTGCCCAATTGTACAGTTTTTTCCTTTTGAAATGTATTTTAGTGATGCAGGTGAACTAATTTTTGTTGGCAATACTGTGTTTCTGTAACCATTTTCATACAATGTTGTTGATGATATTTCAGTGATAACATATGCCCTCTGATGTGTGAGGTTAGGAGCATATGTATAGTCGAAATACATCAATGTTTATTTTAATGAGAGTGCCATTGTAATGAAGAGTTTTGAGAGGAACTCGAAGAGCGATCCACTGAAGGGAGAGGGGAAGTTGTGGGACCCAAACCTTTCTCTAGGGAGAAAAATAAAATTTGTGTACAAACAAGACGGGCATGCCCCATGCTCATGTTATGTAACCAAAATATGAGACAGTAACTAACGATGTATTTTGGTGTAGATAACTACAGTGCCCTTCGGGGCAATTGATAATAATAGATGATGGCTCTAAATGGTGAACATACTCTGAAGTGAGGCAAGGATGTCTGTAAGAAGTGTCGGTGGATCGTAAGCATTGATGGCCTAACGAATTCAGAGGTCTTTGGTTGATATGAAACAACTGCAATAGTTTCATAGTAAGACCCACCGTAACATGATATTTTGCTCAATTCGAATGTTATGGGGGTAAACGAAATCAGGGAGAAATGATGATTCTCTCCGTGTCATCTGAGACTCCTCATTATGAAGGTAATGAGAGTCAAGATATTGTCTCCCTTCTGGAAACTGTGTTGGTGTCGACAGAAAGGGAGACATGACTCTAAGAATAAAAGGGATTCATGAAATCAACTGAGATGAGATCGGGTACTGATAGGTAACATGAACAAAGCCAAGATGCAGTAAGACTCAAGACTTCCCTTGGCTGGGGAATTTTGAAGGGGGACTGGAAGAAACTATAAAATTGTATCTAATGTCAGGGGGGTGGCTAGATGTGGGGTTAAGTTGTGCCAGAGGTTAAACAAGTGGAAAAAATTAGAGATCATGGGTATATGGGCATGGGATACTCAGCTTTTATGAATGATGTTGGAATGAAGAGGGAGAGTGGATGCCCCAACCGAGGGTGACATGGGTTTCTTTGCCAGGAAAAAATAAAGTGATCAAGGGTGATGAAAAAAAAATAAGTAAATGTTGGAAACAAAGGCTTTGTAAAATTACCAAATAAATAGAGAATAATTTGGGATGAGTGTACAAATACAGAAATGGGTGCCCCAGTGCAAGATGGCTTGGCCTGTGAGGGCACAAGTTGTGAAGAGAACTAGTGGAGGGTGGGGGGCCCATGGGTGGGTTTCTATATGAGGTAAATGAATGGAGGGGAATCTGTAGATGGGAAAACTGATGGTGGATGATATGGAAGGCTAATGATACTGCAGGGGTGAAATCAATAGAACCGATATGATATAACCTTGGAGCCCATTGGGAAAGATAGCAATATGATGAGAAGAAGTATGTGGCTTATTCTCGCAAGTGCATAAGACTATTGGGACTCCCATCCCTAGGGGGTGAAATCAACATGAGTGTCAAGTTTCCAAGGGGAACTATAAATGGGACAACTCATGTACCAAAATGTAGTACCAAAATAGTACCAAAATGTAGCAGAGGTGACAGTAATTCAGAGCCAGATATAAGGGCCCTAAAGGTAAATGTCAGAGGGTGTGACTGGGAGATGAAATTGATTTACAGAGGGAATAATTACATGCCAGCATCGAAAATATACCTGAAGGGGCTACATCGTTGTGATGAACAAGTACCTACACACATAAAAACCAAATACCCAATGTGAACAATATCAAATGATAAAGAACATATAACAACTATCTGATAGTTTTGAACATGAGAATGCATACCTCAACGTGACGTGAGAAAAGTGCTCCCCCAGGGCCAAGTTTAGATGATGACCCATGGAATGTGACTGTGTAGACAACGAGACCAGGATATTGTTGCTAAGAACAAATTGGAAAACAAAGGATCAGGGCTCCTGTAACAGAGTGGGGAAGTTTGGAAAAATGAACTATATATGGTTGGTGGGCCCACAATGCCACCTCATTTGTACTTGTCGCGATAGTGATTTGATGAGAGAAGTTGGAGGAGATTTGGCGATTATGGGAGCTTGAGTTGACCGATCTGGTATTTGTGAGAGTCAACATAGTGGTCCCATCTTCCTGCATAGTGTGAATTTTGTGGAATTGAGTTATGGGGGTACAAATGGTCATAGAAGGGTAGGTTTAGGGGTGGGCCCACTAATGCGAGGGAGAATGAATAATACCCATGTGCAGATGCATGGGTATAACTCCATATTCTGTTCATAATGTGTGTTTGTGATTGACACAACCATGCATGGGGGCGTGGGCAAGGGAAATATAGGCACGCATGAGATTCGTGCCTATTAAGATGACAGTTATGCACTATGCACAACTATTTCTCAGACAGCTACGCATCAGTGAGTAGTTGTGTAGAGGAGAGGTGCACACTTGTTGAGGTGACACTTTCACATTGATGTGCAACTTTTTCTTAGACATTTGTGCATTAGTGCGTGGATGTGAAAAGAATAGGCGCACACATGTGCATACCTATATGGGTGAAATCCACGCACTGGAGGAAAGGCTAAGGGTGTTTTGAAAGTTTGAATTTTTTTATGTTTTTGATGGATGATGAGGGATAACCAAGTGTTTTTGTGTGGATGAAGGTCATCATCTTGTGACTGGAGAGAAATATGCAAATACATAGGAGAGAGAGAGACTAGGAGCATCTCCAAGAGGCGGTGAGAGAGCAGCTTGGCATTCAGAGACACTTGGTAGCCTGCAGGTTGCTCAAGTTCTTCGATTGTCCCTTGATACAATCGCAAGAGTCCATGTTGTAGTATATTATAGCTATGTGGAGCACTAATCCATAGTTTTTCATCGTCAGAGGGAAGCAACTGACATTCTCGGTGGTCGAGGATGTCTATTTTCTGATGGGGCTCCCATTATGTGGGATGGCCCTTCTTTTTGAAACCCAGTTGTCGAGGGATGAGAGAGTGGTTTACTTGGCACGTCACCACTTCTCAGGACCGAACCCTATGTTGAGTTCATTCATTCATATTAAGGTGATAGATGAGCTCTTGAGACAGTGCATCGTCGCCATGGTAGTGAGGATCTATGGATCCTTCGTGACTCAATGGATCACGGGAGGTCGGCTGAGGATCGTGGAGAGGGTTCTGGATGGGGAACATTTTTCCTGGGGAATGATGTTACATTGTAGGATGATGGGGAAAATTCACCAGTGTGAGACCATTGACTCTGGTGACTTTTCATTTGAGTCTATCCTCGTGGCCTGTTTTCTAGAGAGGGTTCCCCTTTTGCACCCTAAGATTCTGCTAGCGCCTGTAGGGCCATGAGAGCCACCTCTGATGCAGTGGGACCATGTGCTATATTGGCATGGGGGAGGAGAAAGTGGCCATTATTTCATGACCATGGTGGCACGCGTGTGGTGACATATGCCACAGGTGATACTACGGTACCCATACGGTGGTATGGACTATTGTTGGCACAGGGGCAGACCCAGGTTTCAATGCTTCAACAACCCACCAACAAAACCCTAACTACCAGTCCTTTCAGCAACACCTATGAAGTAGATGAAGTCTCACTTGAGGTAGAATCAAGGGGGGTTGCAGGACTCAGGCGTCTACAACCTAGCTGGGACACAGATATGTGATTACAACTCTTAACAGAGCACTTACCCAATCAATATGTGTCAGTTCATAAGTCTCATTCACATCGCATATTAAACCCTAATTGTAGATCAGTGTAGTAGAAACCAAGATCAAGTACTTTAGATCACCTAGCACATAGGATTTACTCAGATCTAACAATCAAATATCATAAAGCACTAAGCATCCACAAGTCTATCTATCATACATCAAGATCAGTGTACTAAGAAGAAAAATACATAAACAACATGAACAATATTGCACAAAGCACATCAGAACACAAGATATACATGGTTCACCCTAGTGTGGGAATAAGTCCACCAAATTCTTCTTCTCTTCTTTATTACTCTTCAATATTTCTACATTCTCTAGCCCCTGTGCAGAAAGACAGAGGGCACAACTTCGCAGAGGACAGGAGATCTGTGCATAGCCTGCCAGATCCTCCTTCCCAAAATTAGGTCAAGGCACATAGCTGACTCCTTACTAGCACAAAGCCTTAAACAGACTGTGCACAAATCCTTACATAGTCTATGCACAAAGCCTATTATAGTTACTTGCACTGAGCTAGAACAACTCAATACAACACTTAGCTAGCACCTCTTACATATTCTTGCACAAAGACAACTTAGACAGACTTCACTCTAAGTCCTATCTACTTATTTATACATTACAAAAAGGCCTAAACATGGGTAAACCCATGGGACGACATACCAAACCCATCACATAAACCCTAAAATCCCCCAAAGTCCGCAAAATAGGTGAGATCCTGCGATCTTAGCTCCGCCTAGGTGCTCCATCTTTGACCATCCTCTCGAAGTCCCAAAAATGGTCAAACATGACCAATGTTTCCTCAAAACTTGGTCAAGGGCCAACATGCCCCCAACAATCACCTGTGACGCATCCCAATTCACTCATATCTAGGAAGGGATGCTTTGAAGTTCTCGAGCTTAGCTTGATCTACCTAGACTTGTTGTTTTGCTAGAGCCTCCTTCTCGACAAACTCCTGAATGACTTGTGCAGTGACAGACCCTTCTAGGCGTTGTTCCACTGTCGCAACCAGTTGGTCTAGCTGTGAGCCTTGTCGTTCAACTTCTTCACACTACTACATATTGAAAAAATTGTGATGACCACGTGCGATGAAATTACTCTTTCGTTGCAATATGCAAGAGAAAAAGTTCATTTTTTCTAAATCCATCCCGTATTCGTCGCTATCACGACGAATTTAGTTTGAAAAAATTATTATGTTCAATGTTTGTCGCAAGAGCGATGACTGTAGTTTGTCCATCATAAGAGAGATGACTTACCTAACCTTAAAATTGACCGTTGAAAATGAACTAAAATAAATAGGTAAAAAGAATAAATATTTTTAGGTCACGGTCGTCGCAATTGCGACGATAGTGACCTAAAATTGGACTATAAATATTTGACGATTTAAATATTTTGCGACAATCTTGATATAACAACAATAGTTCTGAAAGGGTATTTTTGTGCGGAATAATTTCATAGAATGTTGTTAGAGGTGGGGAAAAAAGTAAAGCAGGTGAAAAGGGTGATGGTAGATGTTATTACCCTTGTAAAAAATGTTGCCTCAGACGTCCCGTAAGAATTTTAATAGCAACAACTACAAAACATTGTAGGAAATATGGTCACATTGATGGCAAATTGAATGAATATCATCCCATGGTAATTAGCTATATATTCATTATCTTTTTCTATTTTGTCAATTTTATATAAAATTATATATATATGTATATATATTGTTAGAATGTTTGCTATAGTATACACTAATTTTGCATGATTGTTTGTAATTATAAAGTTAGAGTTTCCCTCTAACTTTCCATAGAATATTGCATCGAGTATTAGTAGAAATGATGTTGTACAAGCTGAGGAACATCATCATGACCAAGCAAATGAGGATATCATGGAAGAATATGATGGGACAAATCAAGTTAATGATCCCATGGAAGAAGATGATGGGACAAATCAAATGATCCAATATTTCTTTTCGCATCCGGATGAGGATGGGGAAAATGCTGGTATTTATGATGAACCTCTATTAGAAAAGGCAAATAAATGACTTTATGAAGGATCAAGAGAAAATCTTCTCTCTGCTACATTGTTGCTAGTGAACTTAAAGTTTATGAATAATCTGTCAAACACTTGTATGACACAGATACTAAGGTATGTAATATGTTTCATCTCATATTATACATAAATGTTGATTTGTTTCTATTTATTTTTAGTGTTAATTAATGTGTAAAATAAGAATGCAATTTTTACGATTAATATTCTTACATTAACTAGTTATTTGTTATGTTGTAGATTGTTAGGTGAATTTTTGTTACCATTGTCAAATATTTTACCTCGTACATGTCGAGGTTTGCATGCCATTATGAAAGACATTGGAATGGATTATCAAAATATATATGCATGTCCTAATAACCATTTTACATATTATGGACAACATGCTTTGAAAACCGAATGTCCCCAATGTCTTATTAGTATATATTGAACCGATCAAGTAACAAAAAGGGTGCCTCGAAAGGTTCTTCATCATATTCCCATAATTCCATGTTTGCAGCGATTGTTCAGGTGTGAAAGAATAGCACAATTTATGGATTACCATGCATGTAACAGAAGTGGAGATGGTGTTCATTGAATGTCTGTCGATGGTTTTGCATTTAGGGAAATTGAGGAAAATTGGGCAGATTTCAAAGATGAACCTTGTAATGTTAGGCTTTCATTGGCAGTTGATAGTGTTAATCCATTCAGAGAGATTAGGTCTATTTACTCAGTGTGGCCTATTTTTTTTATCAACAATAACATTCCTCCTTGGATGTCAATAAAGAGGGAGCACATAATGTTGACAATGATTGTTCCAGGTATTTGTTTACATTAATTTTTTGAATTTAACATTTTCATTTGTTTCAATTTTTTCATAATATCTTTTGTTTATTTAATTAATTATATATATTACATGATATCATTCCTTTAGTAATTATGTGTAATTTCAAACAATTAGGTAAGTACCAGGTTAAATATATGAATGTATATATCGAGCCTCTTATCGATGAGATACTAAATTTATGGGCTGACATCACAATGTATGACATATGTAAACCAATCGGGGAGAAGAAATTTAAATTCCATGGAATACTTTTATGGACAATTCATGATGCCCCTGGACTAACACATTTTTTTGGTATGTATAAGAATTATAATATTGCTCTTTAATACTATATAATATTTTAATGTTATCATGGTGTATGTTTACTTTTTAAATAATCTCATCGTATAATTGACATTAATCCATTTGTTGCAGGTCTTCAAACAAAGCGTAAATTTGCATGTCCAATTTGTGTCCCTAATATGAAGTATCATCATTCAAAAAGTTTAGGAAAGATGGTGTTTGATGAGTATAGGCACCGTCTTCTTAAGAACCATAGGTATCGTACTACTGAAAAACATATTTTCAATGGGAAAGAAGAGACTAGTTTAAAACCACGAAGAATGACACCTCACCTATGGAGGTTGGAATATAATAAAAATTGTCAAGGTACTCAATTTCATAATGTATCGTAGATCATGTAATGTTTTGAATCTTTAATTTAATCACTGAATTTATTTTACCGTATTTGATAATTATTTTTTTGATTTCTTTTATGCTTCATGAAGTCCCCAATCATCATGAAGGTATTAATAATGGGCTTCCACGAGGAATGAAATCGTATCCCGCTCAATTCATGAGGTTACCCTACTATGAGGAGCTAAAAATAGCTCATTTGTTTGATACAATGCATATCGGGAAGAATGTGACTGAAACGTTATGGCGAATCATAGATGGTAGGAGGGACAAAGAAAAAGATGTCAAAATTTGTACTGACATTCAGGAAGCCAATCATGCAATGCGAAGTGCGATCCGATATTCAAATAGATCAGATGGAGTACTAGACCGAAATAACCTTCCATGGTTATAAACAGAGCAAAAAAACAATGATGTAAAAGAGGTCATTCAAAGAATTAAATTTCCCACGGGTTTTGCTTCAAACATAAAAAATATCTTAACGAAGAAAGGTGAATTTGGTGGGGTAAAAACACATGATTGGCATACCTTCATTAAGGTAATAACTTTGGTATACATATTTATATATATATTCCTTATAGATTTTTTTTTTTGCTTGTCTACTTTGGTCGAAAAAAATAACGATTCATTTTGTTGTTACAGTATGTTCTACCACTATCTCTCCCAAATGACTTTGACAACAACGTCAAAAAAGTTATATATGATCTTGGAAAATACATGAGGTAAGGCGTAGTTGTGATTTATATGCAAAATGTTCTTTCAAATTATTGTTGTACTTAATGACACGTGCTTTACTTGTAATGTAATGTAATATATTATATTATGTTATGTTGAAACATGTTATTTTCTTGTGTGACGATCTCATGTAGATGGTTTTCATTGAAA
>ML778744.1:607678-619806 GCA_009831015.1 Picea engelmannii
TCACTCTGTCATTTTCAAAATTTTCATTCTGAAAACTCTAGGGCACACATGCATCATCATTTGAATGATATATTCTATATATTCGATCTAGGGCACCATGTTTGAATTAGATATTCTGCAGATTTGAGTTAGGGCATATTGGAATTTGAACTTTTGTTCCTAGGGTTTTCCTAGTCACAATGTTATCAGAGGGATAACATGAAATCTATGCCAACCATCCAAAACACTTCAAGAATCAATCTAAAATACCATAACTACAAATTGGGCAGTCAAATAGTGTGAAATATCCTACAGTCCAAGTGTTTGTCAAAATTCCACACTCAGGAATTCATAAAAAAATGCTACAACAATGAGTAAATTCATAACAACCTCTATAAACATTTCAATGGAAAATTGTTTGACGAAAGGCCAACACAGAAAAACTAAGAAAAATACCAAAAATAATTGAGGGGGAATTTTACAGTTTTAAATGCACACAAATCTCTTCATTAGGTTGGTAAATTTCTTGTAGCATCATAACATTAGGTTGGTCAATTGAGAACATTCATTTGAGGGATAATTTTTTGTGGGCACCCCCAACCCCTCTGGAATTTAGTGAAATAATGATAATTTTGTAACCAATTTTTAGGTCTTCCCTGCTCTAAAGACCCCATTGATGGTGAGTTGTTTACCCTCTCTTAATTCTTTCCTTTCTTGAAACTTAGACAATGATATATCTGATTTCCTTTCAATAGTAGAAGGCATTTTCTTGTCCATGGCTAGTCCCCCCACCAACCCCCTTGGATCCATCTCAAATTATTTTAATGATCTTAATAAACATAAGAACTTTAGGGCAATGTTTTTAGACTTCTTCTTAGGGTCATTTGTGGGTAGAAGGGATTGTGACTTAGTCTCTTTGAACAAAACATTATGCCTTTGGACATGGACCAACTTAGTATCATTAGAAGAAAATCTCGTATATACAGAGGGTACACTACATTCCCCCAAAACAATCTTATTCTAAATGATCTCCCCCATCTCCTATAATAACTCTTTTGAGCCAGACCTTCCCTCGACCCTTTTTGATATAATTAGGGACTCAAACATCGAATGAGGACCATCACTTGTTAAGTCCATATGTTTAGTAGTAGCCTCATAACCAATTGGAATCGAGAAGCCACTAGGAACATTATGAAGGTGCAAGAACATGTATGAGATATACATACCTCTTTTATCTAGAGATGTTGTTGGAGTTAATGTGTCAGGTTGTGTAGAATCCTTTCTAGATGCCCGCTATTGAGGATCATTCTTTAGACACCCAACTTCATGACAAAACACACAACAAAAAAAAAGTCTCCAACACTCTAATTTTTGTTGGAATTTCCAATTTCTCCATTCTATATCCATATCCAATTTTTATAATAGACCTTCTATAAGGTCTAATTCGACCAAAATACACCCAACCATGCGATCTTCCTTCTCCACACATTGATCCTCCAAAGAAACAAATCAACCAATGGTATTTCCTATGCCCTCCAATATCTTTCTATTTCAAATCTCAATGGGTAAACCATGAAACAATACCCATATCTTTTGAATGAATGTAGGTTCCCTTTGTGGGTCAAATCCCAACATCCACCTCTTGAGACATAAACCTGATGGGCCCCATAACTAGTCATTTTCCAACAAACGGGTTGCATATGATTTAGATTTCACAAGAAAACATACCCAACCACATACAAGAATATGAAAGGATGACATGTACCCCCAACATAGGCTTCTAATGCTCACCCAACCACAATTTCAAAGAGACACCTTTAACAATATTCCCTATAAAATCTCCCAAACACTGTCGTGGTCATCAAACTTTTTGAGTGCTCAACATAAAATGTTCTAATTCTTCTTTGATGTGGCACTTGTACTCTTTTTTTCATTGGGTTAGGGTGAACCTGTACAAACTTAAAACAATGTTTAATTGTGACTTTAGGTTGGGACCAACCTAAAAATAAATTAAAGTTGTTTCTATTAATTAAATTTTCTTTCATTTGGATCCCCTCCTACTAGGTATGACCTCATATGACCTGATGAGAATCATTCTTTAGACACACAACTTCATGACAAAACACACAATAAACAAAGAGTCTCCAACACTCTAATTTTTGTTGGAATTTCCAATTTCTCCATTCTATATCCATATCCAATTTTTATAATAGACCTTATATAAGGTCTAATTCGACCAAAATACTCCCAAACATGCGATCTTCCTTCTCCATACATCGATACTCCAAAGAAACAAATCAACCAATGGTATTTCCTATGCCCTCCAATATCTTGCTATTCCAAAGCTCAATGGGTAAACTAGACGACAATACCCATATATTTTTAATGAATGTAGGTTCCCTTTGTGGGTCAAAGCCCAACATCCACCTCTTGAGACATAAACCTGATGGGCCCCATAAGTAGTCATTTTCCAACAAAAGGGTTGCATATGCTTTAGATTACATGAGAAAACATACCCAACCACATACAAGAAGATGAAAGGATGACAAGTACCCCAACATAGGCTTCTAATGCTCACCCAACCACAATTTCAAAGAGACACCTTTAAAAATATTGCCTATAAAATCTCCCAACCACTTCCATGGTCATCAAACCTTTTGAGTGCTCAACATAAAATGTTCTAATTCTTCTTTGATGTGGCACTTATACTCTTTTTTTCATCGGGTTAGGGTGAACCTATACAAACTTAAAACAATGTTTAATTGTGACTTTAGGTTAGGACCAACCTAAAAATAACTTAAAGTTGTTTCTATTAATTAAATTTTCTTTCATTTGGATCCCCTCCTACTAGGGATGGCCTCATATGACCTGATGAGAATCATTCTTCAGACACCCAACTTCATGAAAAAACACTCAACAAAAAAAAAGTCTCCAACACTCTAATTTTTGTTGGAATTTCCAATTTCTCCATTCTGTATCCATATCCAATTTTTATATTAGACCTTTTATAAGGTTTAATTTGGCCAAAATACACCCAACCATGCGATCTTCCTTCTCCATACATCAATCCTCCAAAGAATCAAATCAACCAATGGTATTTCCTATGCCCTCCAATATCTTGCTATTCCAAATCTCAATGGGTAAACTAGGCAACAATACCCATATCTTTTGAATGAATGTAGGTTCCATTTGTGAGTTAAAGCCCAACATCCACCTCTTGAGACATAAACCTGATGGGCCCCATAACTAGTCATTTTCCCAAAAAAGGGTTGCATATACTTTAGATTGCACGAGAAAACATACCCAACCACATACAAGAAGATGAAAGGATGACAAGTACCCCAACATAGGCTTCTAATGCTCACCCAACAACAGTTTCAAAGAGACACCTTTAACAATCTTGTCTATAAAATCTCCCAACCATTTCCATGGTCATCAAACCTTTTGAGTGCTCAACATAAAATGTTCTAATTCTTCTTTGATGTGGAACTTATACTCTTTTTTTCATTGGGTTAGGATGAACCTGTACAAAGTTAAAACCATGTTTAATTATGACTTTAGGTTAGGACCAAACTAAAAATAACTTAAAGTTGTTTCTATTAATTAATTTTTCTTTCATTTGGATCCCCTCCTACTAGGGATGACCTCATCATCATCAAATATAACATCAAAATTTGTCCTTCCAAGTGAATCTGACCTTCGTTTTGCTTAATTAGTCATCCATTAAGGTCATTTATTTCCTTCTTTTGTAGCCACAATGTCAATGAAGCATGTGTTCTGCCTCTAGTGGAGCTTGTTTGAACATAGAGATACTTTCTGATTCCCAAATCATTTGGTAGAAGCAAGGCTTGTTGCAGGGATGGAGGTGACTAGGGGTTGTCTTCCTACTACATGATGCTCTGACAAATATTTAGATAAGATGATGGGTTGATCATCACTCTGAAGGTATTTCTTTTCTACAACATCGAACAATAATGTATTGCCTTATACCTTTCAACCAACTTATTGAAAATCATATCCATGGGATCATTTGATAGGCTTGCAAAGTGTCATCAAGTTTCTTCCTTCTTTCCATGCAATGTTGAAGCAAAAAGTCCTCGTCGTAGATTTCTTCAAGAGCCTACTCACAATCTCAAAATCTTGCAAATTTCTTTGATGAAACTTGAAATTGAAGACACAACCCTTGGACAATATTTACGAAACAATTAATGTGTTGCAATTCCTCTCAACGTACAAATGAACAATTTCATCATAATATCCTTATGAATAATGTTTAGGTCTGCCATAAAATACCTAGTCACGACCTCCATTTGTATTGTCAGTATCTGAGATGGAGGTCCTAAGGTGCTAAGTATGTAATGGTGGGGTTAGTTGTTAAGATGATGGGGAGGTAGGGTTTAATGGAATGTGTTTCACCTTATTTTTTATACTAAATGAAAAAAAAAATCATCATAACATCTTCATGAATGATTCCCATGTAGCCAAATGCATGTTGAATATGTGTCACTTATCATGCAACATGGATTAGGTAGATACCATATCTAACCACCACTTCCCTTGCAACCCTTAAGTACTTATTTAATTCCATAGGCTTATCATGCAATATGGTTTAGCATGTGTTTTTGTTGTTGTCGAGATTTGGTGGTCTGTGCTTGTCATGCAACATGGATTAGGTAGATACCCATGTTCAACCCTAGGTTTCTTTGATTCCTACAAAAATATTATTGTTTCCCTATAGTATTGGGGTTTAGGGTGGCCTTGTGGGAGTTGACAATGCAACACATGGGATTTAGCAAAAATTAGAGGCATTTTGTGATGCAGACCCCTGATACGCTCTTGTCCGAGATCCGCACAAGATCATTCTAAATTCTCCTCGAGCCGAAACGGCTCCCTCGGATCCCTATTGGAACCTCACGAATCCAATCCATAGGTCCTTCATGAAAACCTTCCCTATGTAACTTAACACCAGGCGCGATCCTTACATCTCCATGCAACCACAACCTAGCCTTAGTGCAAACGCCTTTCACAACTCACGAGTTCGTGAGTCGTAGACCCTCGACTCCTCTTTCTCCAAACTTCGATACACGAGATGCGATACCGATATGGCTCCTCCTTGTTAGCACCTTCGACACACATAACCACTGGCTAGGGCTAAGTGCTAGCACTACTTACAACTTGTGACTTCAGAAGTTGGAGTGTTGAGCCCTCATGCTCTTCCTTTGTGAATCTCCGAAGCAAGATAAGTCAGTGATGGGTTGACCCCTTCCAAGGTGACGCATGTATGCCACCTGTCACCTACTTCCACCTTTTCTGTACGTTCTATGTTTGCACCACCTGTCAACCACATGGTTCCCACCTAATGGATGTGACACATGTTCACACGAGCCCTCGACGCTTGGCACTTTGCGACTTCTGCAGTCGAAAAGAAATCATTTCAACCTCGAACCCCCGATACGCGATACCACACAGAAGTTCTAATCAAATGGTTCTCTCGTGGCTTGGATCCAATGGTCTGGATATACTTTCCTGCTCCTCGCTACTCAGGACTTTGCGAAAACCAATAATTTGGCCTACCCTCCAAACTCACGAACCCCGAATTCACGATTTCTTGTATGAGATCAATGGCTGTCATTGATATGGATCTGATGGTCGCTATCCTTTCTGAGCTTTAGAGTATCGGAAGATACTCAGCCTTAATCCCCTCACTGCTCTGCGAGATCCAATGGCCCATGGGATTTCTCACTTCTCCACGAAGTGTCTCCACCATCCGTTTCAGCTGCTCTCCTACGCGACCTCCCAGAGGTTAAACTCCATGTGCCTTCCTCTGGATCCAATGACTATCAGTTCTTTGCACTAGATCTGGTGGCCCAAATCTCTTTCTCTTCCTTATGTTCTTTCCTGTGTGCATCTGGATGTAGACTTCAATGACCCAGATCTCGCCTCTCCAAATGATCTAATGATAGTTGTGCTCTACGTTGAGCATGCCCTTCTTCCTTTCCCTTGGAATATTACTTGCTCCAAAAGGCCTCGGCCTTTATCTCCACTGTGAAGCCTGTAACCTTGGATTCCACCTATATTATAAGAGGTGTTCCTCCTCCTAAGCTTCTCAAACTTCGAACCCTCCAAAGGGTTTTCTTGGCCTCTATGATTCCTTACAGGGTCCTTGCATGCAATTGTGCTATCTTCTCTGATATTTATCTGTGGATCTGACTCAAAGTGTCTCTGTCCCTTTCTCTCCTTGAAGGTATGTAAGTTCCCTCTTCTGCAACTTCCTTTTGAAGAACGTTTTGCTAAGCCTATAGGGTGTTCAGTAACCCTATGAATGTCTCCTCCTGTGACACTTCTCTTATCTTAGAACTCGAAAGAGATTTCTTCTTGGTTCACTCCTTGCACTCGCTCGATGCCCTCCTGGCAGAGCTTCTATAGAATCTTCAGTGACTCTGTCTTCTCACTGAACTCAAAATAGATTTCCTTATGTGCACCCTGTGCATCCACTCAATTCCCTCTTGGAAGAGTCTCACAAAATTCTCATAAATTCTGTCTTCCCTGTGCCCTCCTCTGCACAGTTCTTCCTTCAAGGTGTTCAACAACCTTGAGGCCTCCTCCTTGAATCAATGAATTCCTCTGGTGTGCCCTCCTGGCATGTCTTTGTCTAAATTCCACAGAATTCAGAAGTGCACTCTATGCACTGGATTACAGAACCCGTAGTGTTCTATCATGCAACCTCTTGCATGAAGCCACAAAGAACCAGACTTGGAATCAAAGAACCCCACAGACAACGACTTTTGTCTGTAACCTGTAAATGAAAACTAACACACATCTACAACATATCATAAATGCATAAATACATTCATTCATGAACTCACAAACACATGAACAACAACATGTAGAAAAAGATGCTATGATTGTATTAATATGAAATACCTCTTTACAATGTGAGCCTGGACTGCAACAGAGTCACGGCATCCTGTCCTCTCTAACCTATTCTCTATTATACTCTTCTAATTCTGTATATTCTTCTTTTTTTTCCCTACCGACTAACTCCTACAGATACAAAGGATCTTTTTACAAAAGGGGGTTCCTCGAGCTCTTCCCTCCATCTCACCAACTCTCATTAATTTACATTCAATTACATTGAATGGCTATCTAGTCTGAAATAGATCTAGATCTCAGCCTTACAACCATTTAAGGCAACCTTTATCTAAATCCTACATGCATGCATGGCTTTGGCTCTTCGGCCTTACAAACATTTAATACAATTTTTCAAAATTTGAAAAACGAGAGGGTTGTGCCTCTCTCCTTCCATTGAATGCACACTTGATGTGTTGGCTAGCTGGCGCGTAGTTGGCTTGGAGCAATGCTCCTGCATCATACTCCTCTACTGTGAAAATTTCGCGAGCTCCTGCTCATGAGCTTCCCAACATCACTGTTGAAATCCACTTGGATCCCAAACAGTTCTTTAGAGTTGTACTGCTCCATTTCCTTATTGTTGTTTCTTCTAATCTACTGCTATTGCAAGTCCCTTGTTGTTCAGCTTCCCTTTTCTTACCACTTCTGTTGATCTGATCATCAGCCTTGTGATCTCCTCAATTATCTCATCCAGTTGCTCCCATGGCCAGCTCTCCTTTTGTAGCCTGCTTCGCTGCACTTCTTCCCTGCAAATTGGTAGATCATCTCGATCCCCCAGAATATCTTCTTCCTCTGTGGCCTCAACTTTCCACTCTGCTGCAAAATTCAGTTCTGCAGTCTTATCATTGAGTCTCTTCTCAGCTTCCCCTTGTGACAACTTTTATTCTACCAGTTCTCCTACTGGTGCATCTCCAACTTTTCCTCAGACTAGAATTTTGTTTCATCTCCTACTGCATGCCTTGACACCGTAATCATCATCTGTTCAGCTCCCTGGCCAAAATTTCTGAGCGATTCCTTGGAATGCTCCTCTGCTAACATCTGCATGACTGTTTGCTCATGGAAGTCATCTACTAGCTCTAGATGGTTCAACCAATCCTCTATCATATCCAACTCCATCTCCCATGGAGTGAGCATCTTATCTGCATTCTCTTCTTCTGCTACATCTTCCAGTGCTGTAGTTATCCCCTGTTCAACCTCTTGACTGAAAATTTCAAGCATTTCAGCTAAATTCTCTTCTTCCTCAGTTGGGTTAGGTTCTGATGTCTATCCCATTTCTTCTTCTTGGGTATCTTTTGATATCTTCTCCTTTGTCATGATAGTCACCGCTAGCTTTCTTTCTTTTGTTGTTGCATTGGCAACACACACGTTGGCCTCAACTAGGCTATATGGCAGGAATAACTTTATTCCTCCAATCATCATAATGTTCTTCTGATCCTCCTTCTCTATCAGTTGTCCTTACTGATATGAACTCACCTCTGAGCTCATCTTCTCTGTCATCTCTCAATGATCCAAAATCATCCCCGAGTTCATGAGACTTTCAGATAGTCTCATCTGCTCTCCCTTGCCCACCTGGAAATATGGGATTTCCTCTCTACCCCCCTGGCAGTCTATGAGATCAATCGATCCCATATCCATCAACACTCCTTGCTGACATGAACTCACTTCTGAGCTCCCGATACTTTCAAACAGTCTCATCTCCTTCTCCCTGCCCACTTGACAGATTGGGAATTTTTTGTTGCCCACTTGGTAGTCTATGAGATCCTCCAACGATCTCATCTCATTCTCAACGTCACTGAGATTTCTCCCAGTCTCTGGTTCACAAGTGTGAACGACTCATTCTCTATCATCGAGGCTTCTAATATGCCTTAGCCTTTCCTTCAGTAGTCTCCACTGCCTTCGGGCCAATAAATACTAAACTGACCACTTTACTTTCCTCCTCAGAGGCCATTCATACACCCAATGCGGCTTTACGTTCTGTTGCATCCGTAGTGCAAGCACTTTCATTCTCACCCTTATCTCAATGAGGTCTTCATCCATCTCATCTTTTCTTTGCTACTGGTGGTCCTTCTTTCCACCGTGTCCATGGCCTTGAGTAGCCATCTTCCTATTCCTATCTTCCCTCCTGACAAACTTGTTGTTATCACTCTGTAATCATAAGTGCTTCTAGCCTTTCCTATAGTCCTTCTTATTGTCTATTGACTATTGCAGACCTTGCAAAAATCATCACAGAGCTTCAACACTCCATATTCCTTTTCTTTTGGCTCCCTCTGCCTGCAATATACAGACAAAATCAATCTTTGATACCACAAATGATGTAGACCCCAGATACGCTCTTGTCCGAGATCCACACAGGATCATTCTAAAGTATCCTCGAGTTGAAGTGGCTCCCTCGGATCCTTATTGGAACCTCATGAATCCGATCCATAGGTCCTTCATGAAAACTCACCTTGCGCAAATTAACACCAGACTCGAGCCTTACATCTCCATGTGACCACAACCTGGCCTTAGCACAAGTGCCTTTCGAAACTCATGAGTTCACGAGTCATAAACCCTCGAATCGATCCGCACAGGATCATTCTAAATTCTCCTTGAGCTGAAAAGGGTCCCTCGGATCCTTATTGAAACCTCACGAATCTGATCCACAGGTCCTTCATGAAAACCCGCCCTGCGCAAATTAACACTAGGCATGAGCCTTACATCTCCATGCGACCACAACCTGGCCTTAGCGCAAGCGCCTTTCGAAACTCGCGAGTTCATGAGTCGTAGACCCTCGACTCCTCTTTCTCCAAACACCAATAACCAAGATGCGATACGAGTATGGCTCCTCCTTGTTAGCGCCTTCCACACACATAACCAATGGCTAGGGCTAAGTTCTAGCACTACTCACAACTCTCGACTTCGCAAGTTGGAGTGTTGAGCCCTCGTGATCCTCCTTTGTGAATCTTCGAGGCACGATAAGTCAGTGATGGGTTGATCCTTTCCAAGGTGATGCGTGTATGCCACCTGTCGCCTACTTCTTCCTTTTTTGTGCGCTCTATGTTTGCGCCACCTTTCAACCATGTGGTCCCCACCTAATGGATGTGACACATGTTCAAACGAGCCTTCATCACTCGGCACTTCGCGACTTCTACAATCGAAAAGAAATCCTTTCAACCTTGAACACCCGATACGCGATACCACGCGAAGGTTCTAATCCAACAGTTCTCCCATGGCTTGGATCCAATGGTCTGGATCTCCTTCCCTGCTCCTCGCAACTCAAGACTTCACGAAAACCAAGAATTTGGTATGCCCTCCAAACTCACGAACTCTGAATTCACAATTTCTTGTATGAGATCAACAACTATCGTTGATCCGGATCTAACGGTCGCTATCCTTTCTGATCTTTAGAGTATCAGAAGATACTCGGCCTTAATCCCCTCACTGCTCTGTGAGATCCAATGGCCCACGAGATTTCACACTTCTCCACAAAGTGTCTCCACCGTCCGTTTCATCTACTTTCCTGCGTGACCTCCCAGAGGTTAAACTCCATGTGCCTTCCTCCGGATCCGATGACTATCGATTCTTTGCACTAGATCTGACGACCCAGATATCTTTCTCTTCCTTGTGCGCTTTCCTGTGTGCATCTGGATGTAGACTTCAACGACTGAGATCTTGCCTCTCCAACTGATCTAACGATAGTTGTGCTCTACGTTGAGCATGCCCTTCTTCCTTTCCCTTGGAAGATTTATTGCTCCAAAAGGCCTCGGCCTTTGTCTCCACTACGAAGCCTGTAACCTTGGCTTCCATCTATATTATAAGAGGCATTCCTCCTCCTAATCTTCTCAAACTCTGAACCCTCCAAAGGGTTTTCTTGGCCTCTGCGATTCCTTACAGGGTCCTTTCACACAATTGTGCTATCTTCTATGAGATTTATCTGTGGCTCTAACCTCAAAGTGTCTCTATACATTTATCTCCTTGAAGGGATGTAAGTTCCCTCTTCTGCAACTTCCTTCTAAAGCACGTTTTGCTAAGCCTACAGGGTGTTCAGTGACCCTATAAATGTCTCCTCCTGTGACACTTCTCTTATCTCAGAAATCGAAAGAGATTTCTTCTCAGTGCACTCCTTGCACTCGCTCGATGACCTCCTGGCAGAGCTTCTACAGAATCTTCAGTGACTCTGTCTTCTCACTGAACTCGAAATAGAGTTCCTTCTGTGCACCCTGTGCATCCACTCAATTCCCTCTTGGAAGAGTCTCACAAAATTCTGAAAATTTTTGTCTTCCCTGTGCCCTCTTCTGTACAGTTCTTCCTTCAAGGTGTTCAAAAACCTTGAGGCCTCCTCCTTGAGTCAATGAATTCCTCTGGTGCACCCTCCTGGCACATCTTTGTCTAAATTCCACAGAATTCATAAGTGCACTCTATGCACTGGCTTACAAAACCCGCAGTGTTCTGTCATGCAACCTCTTGCATGAAGCCACAAAGAACCAGACCTGGAATCAAAGAGCCCCATAGAAAATGACTTCTATCTGTAACCTACAAATGAAAACTAACACACATCTACAGCATATCATAAACGCATAAAGACATTCATTCATGAACTCACAAACACATGAACAACAACATGCAGAAAAAACTCCTATGATTGTATTAATATGAAATGCCTATTTACAATGTGAGCCTGGACTGCAACTGAGTCACGGATTCCTCTCCTCTCTAACCTATTCTCTGTTCTACTCTTCCAATTCTCTCTATTCTTCTTTTTTTTCCCTACCTACTAACTCTTATAGATACAAAGGATCATTTTACAAAAGGGGGCTCCTTGAGCTCTTCCCTCCATCTCACCAACTCTCATTAATTTACATTCAATTACATTGAATGGTTGTCTATTATGAATCAGATCTAGATCTCAGCCTTACAACCATTTAAGGCAACCTTTATCTAAAGCCTACGCACATGCATGGATTTGGCTCTTCGGCCTTACAAACATTTAATACAATTTTTCAAAATTTGAAAAAGGAGAGGCCTGTGCCTCTCTCCTTCCATTGAATGTGCGCTTGATGTGATGGCTAGCTGGCATGTAGCTAGCTTGGAGCGATGCTCCTGCATCATTTTGTGTCATGTGGTTCCTCTTCCTTGAGTAGAGGGTGCCTAGTTGGGTTATCCTAGTCTAGTATTTATATTTTTCTATACCATTTCTAGAATTTATGGCATTGCTCAAGTTCAAGTGAGAATTTTTTGTTTAGGTTCATTACGCACAAATC